>JAMKCH010029024.1:0-31513 GCA_023653785.1 Ophioderma brevispina
AGATGGGGGTCACCCGGAAATACTTTTCTCTATAATGTAAACAAATAGCATGTTTTTAGTGGTCAAAATTGTGAGGAAGGAAAACTGGCCATGCCGAATTAGAGTGGCGTCAACACGCAACAAGTTAGGTTACGCATTATCACCGTTTAATACGCGCGCGGATGATTGTATCGATCACGCATTCCATAAATAAGACCAATATCCTATTTACCTCGTAGATATAATAGTTTGCCTTATAATGAGCAGACATTCCTGAGCATGTGACCAAAATAACACGTAAAATAGAAGAGTGTGCCACACACCGTTTTAAAAATACTGTAAAGTTTAGGGAACTTTTTCGGCGTATTGTACACGGGCAATGTCTGCCAACACAATATAAAGAAAATCGTTGTCATTTAGAAAAGGTACCGAAGTGTAATTTGTTAGAGAGCAAGGAGTGCAAGAATATTAACTATCAATTCCAAACTAGAATATTAATAAATAAATTTGTATGTCCTTTCACTATTTCTTCCTATTTTATTATTATCTGAAACTTTACCTTTAACTTTTAAGTCTTTGGAATTTAGTGACGAGGAAGGGAAGGACAGTCAGCAGATCAGGGACAGATGGAGTATGCGCTGATGGGAAGGGGTAACTTTTCAGGTAGGGAGGGCGGTGCCGAAATTCCGAACTTGGGGACATGGGACCTATTTCATTATTTTAATTTTTCAAGTAGGCCCTAGGAACTCAGTAAAAATTGTGCAAATTTGCAGGCGAAATTAGCTTCTTAGGTAAAAAAAAAATAATACAAAATGGGGACATCAAGACCGGCATTAGTGCCTCGCCTCTGATGAAATGTACAGACTTTTTCTCCAACAAACCACACTCATCGACTTACTGCCGCGAACTGCGCTTTTTACAGCCCTATGGGTTGCAGCTTTCAAAATTAAGGTGCATTTTCATGATCCTAAAACCTTCATTTGTAAGTTACCATATATCCCGAGAAAAGGTTCTTTATAAATTGAAAGTCGATCCGGACCGGACGTGCCCCATATAGGACACTGATGTGTGGTCATTTTATCCGTAAACGGAAAACAGAAAATATTCCAGAGCAGGTCAATTTCGCACGTAAAAATTTGGCACATATAAACCATGAGATCAGATAATATAAGAATTTCAGCTTTTTGGAAAAGGAATTTAGAAATTCTATTTGGGTCAATTTGAAGGGGTGATTGTGACACACGACAGGCCTATAATTGAAAAACAGTGCATAGAAAACAAAAAAAATATGGATTTATTCCACAATAAGTCAAACCAAAAACAGTACAGTTTTGTCAAAACCTATATATCGCAAGCCTCATGGGGACATACAAAAACCGCAATCACCATTTCAGCCATGGGTCCTTTGGGTGATCATTATTCCTGAGAGTGGTTGGGTTTCTTGGCATTTTTAGGTGACCGTCCACGTTTCAGGAATCTCGTGCGGCCTGCTTTTTTCGGTGCGCATTTACGCATGCCACAGCGCGCAACTGCTGATTTTACGCGCGAGTCCCACTCGGAACGCCACGCTGAGCACTTTGTTGGAAAATCCAAATTGGAACAGTGCCAGATAAGGGCGCGGAGCTAAAACGTGTCCGACCTCATTAAGCGCTCTAGTCATTTTCCATAAAGTAGAACAAAAAACCGCATGACAATCGGCTAGTCCTAACTTTTTTGGTGAAAAAAAGAAAATTTTCCCCATTCCACCACGTATTTGGAAATGGGCGGTTTTCGTGACATGCGAAATTATGACGTCATTCTGACGTAGACGTGTTGGTACTCATGGGGGATCAATGGAAGAAGAGACTACCGCAGATAACATGGAAATATTGGGCCAATATAGGCCCAAATATTACTCAATATCCGGACCAGTTGGGCACAGTTATCGTCCAATAGTATTCTCATCGGCCCAAAATTGGACCAATATGGCACGGGCCAAGTTGGCACTGTATTGGCCAATTCTTGGTAATAGATATTGAACCAAATTGGGAATATATCAATATTTTTATTGGCAAAATAAAAGGATTCTCAACCTGCTATATTTAAATAAATATTAAATAATTTGAGCTAGTCAAATAGTTTATTTTTTTATTGACATTGGTATATATAGTATAATATTTTTGAAATATTGTGTTCTGATCAAACACCATAGTCCTTGAGAGATTTTATGCGTATTCTGTATGTTTTAGTGTTTTCTCACCATGCTATTTTTAGGAAAACAATGAGCCTAAGCCAATATTGCCAACGGTTATCCCACTAATGGCTCTATATTGAAGGGTGGTCGATTGCATATGATGCGCCAATATGACCATACAGGATGCCGATATGAAGTCCGATATCCTTGCCAATGGAAAACCAGTAGTGGCCCAATATACGTTAGCCATTGTGATGCCGATGCCAAGACTTTACCAATGGGGAAACCATTGTTGGGCCAATATATGCGTGCTATATGGGTTAGATATCTATTGGTACCAGAATCAAGTTAAGTCTGTGATATCCGGTCATACTAGGTTGTTGGATGTCTCCCAAAAAAGGGGGGGTAGTGGTTGCAACCCGTCCCCCCCATCACTTTGGGATCACCTGGGTATTATCTATACAATGGGGGTGTTGTTTTGGAAGAAAAGGAGCGGAAATAATTACATTTAAATAATATGGCACCAAATAGTGGGGTTTTAGCAAAAGCCGGGAAAAAACCTGAATGGTGTGTAACCCCCCCCCATTCGGTAGACGAGGGTTAATCAATGTCCAAGATCACCTATTGACTGAAGTTTGAGAAGTGCATTTGGTTAATTTGAGGGTGTGATTAGCATATATAGCAGCTAGGACGACCCATAGCGCACTAAATTGTCTGAACTGTATCATCTGTAACCGGGATCAGGAAGATCTACGTAGAGTCACGTGCGGCTTTACAAAAAAAATTGTGTACACGATAGATTTTTGCTGCTCGTCAACTCCAAGAGAAGTGCCAAGAGCAAAAGAACTTTATCTAATTTTGTCCAAGTAGCGGAAACAGGCAGGGCAGGGGGGCACATTGCCCCCCCTCCCCAGGGCCTCTTACGGTAAAATCAGCTCAACCTACTGGAAAAACGGAAATGAAGAAGAAAGGGAAGAGGAAAGGGGAAAGACAATGAGAGACGGGGAAGGAGAGAAAGAGAAGGGAAAAGTGAAGGAGAAGGAAATATGAGTTTTCGTGGTGGCGCCCAGGCCGACGCAGTGTTCCACACAACTCTCCCCCCCCTTCAGCATTTGGAACGACGGGAAAAAATATGGGTCTACCCGGCGAGCGACAGCAGAACCGGAAAATTGCCCGCGAAAAATCAGGAAAACTTCTAGTATTGCACCCTGGAGGCTCAGGCTGGTTACGCCCTGCTTTTGTCGACTAACAAAAGCATTGATTCGTCTGACTTGAAAGGTTGTGGAAAATCATGTCCAAATCAAATTTGGTTCCCCAGAAAAACTAATACCATGGTGGCAGTTTCATGTGGCAAAATGCACACCTGCAAGCTTCTCGGTTCACAATGGAGTCAAACCAAGGTTGTGTTTGGCACCAATACTCAGCAGATGTTCTCAGGATGCTTCAGTATGCTTTCACAAATGGACTCAAATGGCATCAAATAAAACTATAGATTTGAAGTGGCTTGTTCAACCTGAGGTGGCTGCAGGCCAAAACCCAAGATTCAAGAAGGAAACAGTTTGAAGATGACAGCGATATTGCTGCTGGCTCAGAAGCTGATGCAAACACTCGAAATCTGTTCTCCTCTGCCTACTGGTGTCAAGTTCGGCTTGACGATCAGTACCAAAAAAACTGAAGTTATGTCCAACCAACTCCTGGTAAGCCCTATGTTGAAACAACCATCACTGTCATAAATGAAAAGCTTTCCTGCTGCAGAAAACTCGCATACTTGGCGAGTACCGTCCATTCGTCAACATCGATTCAGAAGTTAAAAACAGGATCGCTAAAGCCGGTGCTGCCTTTGGTCGCCAGCAAGGTATGGAAAAGGAGGTATCAGACTTAACAACAAGCTCAAACTGTACCAAGCCATTGGTATGCCAACTTTAATTTATGGCTCCGAAAACTTGGACCGGACGACATACCAGATATCTGAATCGCTTTCCATCTAAACTGCTCGAGGAAGATTATCAGGATTAGGTGGCAGACAAGATTTTAAAGACAAAAGTTCTCACTCACTTACATGATGAGTATCCAACCAGGCTGATGAAATACCAACTCAGATGGTCCGGTCAGAGGGACGATTCTCGATTCCAAACAGATCTCTTAGCGAGCTACAGTCTGGGAAACGGTCACGTGGTGCTCCTATAAAGAAACGCTACAAGGATACTTTGAAAGCTTCCTCAAGCCTTGATGTTGAGCCAGAGAACTGGGAAATGAAAGATCGACAAGGTGATCATGGCATGGCAACCATTACAATGGTGCAGTTACCTATGAGGAAAAATGACCCAACAAGCAGAGTTGAAAAGACAGCAAAGAAAGTCAGAACTGCTAGTAGCAAACATCAATGCTTAACTTCATATCAGTGTTATCTGTCAAGGTGTCACCAATCTTTCCTTGCACAAAATTGGGCTTTTAGTAACATGCGTACTCACATTCATCAACATCTAGTGTTGTCATGGTCATCTCTTTTAAAAAGCCTCACGTAGTAGATCCCATTTTCTAAATAACAAAAAGTCAATATTTCATCCCGTATAACGTCAGTGTTTAACCTTTTTTCTCAAAATTACTCCCCGTGTGCAACCAGTAGTCCGTATATGCACAATTTTCACCATAAGAACTCATCAAACTCCAATATAAAGTCCCGTTATCCGGCAGTTAATGAACCCCCGTCACAACCAGAGTTCGTCATACATAGCCACAAACATACGTAAGAAAACATGAAGTGTTATTGAGTTTTTCTTTATTGACCATTTCTGTCTCTCCCCAAGTGTTTCAAGAATATTATAAATGCATTTGAGTAATTCATCATAAAGAAAAAGTGCAAGATAAAGATATGATCAAAACATGACAGAAAACCAGCGGGTCACAAAGGCAAGGCCCCAGTCAGATCTATTCCCTTCCTCTCAACCCCTCCCCCCATCTGAAGCAAGGTTTTTTCAAAGTACAGGTTCATTGGGGAAACGTATTTGGCCCCCCCCCCACATGCCCTTGCCCCCGGACTGCTCCCTCCCAAATGAAATGTCTGGTTACGCCAATTCAAAGTACGAAATTTGATATCAAAAATTTCCAGCATTTGCACAAAAGCTGCGCATTTGGTGTTATTTCATGTATTAAGTTTATTGCTTTTGAGCAGCGAAAATAGCCACTTAAATATCATGGCCTATATAAAAATATTTACTGATTATCCTTAGCATGGCCTATTAAAATATTAATGATTATTCTTAGATTTTTTCATCATTAAATGCACAACTGTTTGAAATAAAATTTACCCAAAGTGTCACCAATCAACGTGTAAAGGTTTAAGGGCAAATAAGATTCACCCAATGGTGCTTTATTGGCTAGCTCTTAAATAAGATGGACACCTTTAACTATTTAAGTCGAGGTTTTATCCCTTTTAGTAAAAAATCAAACAAATAAGTCATGAACTTTTATGGTGACAGTGAAAGTTTTCTTGAAAGGTGCATACTTGTATCTAATTAAAAAAAAACTATGTTTATCATACAAATCAGGTCGTGTCCCTGTAAAACAAAGAATTTCACCACTTTCCACCAAATTATCATTTTGCATGCAGCAGATTTGAACTCAGCACCCGCGAATTGACCTAAAACACCTCTCAGCTCTTTTAGGTTATCTTGAGTATAGGGTTCAACCTTATTTGAGCCTTTTAGGCTTGATGGATCCCCTAGTAATATTCGGTGGTTCCGATTCCTTGCCGATAGATGGCAAAAAATCGCAGAAATTGAATAGAATTGGGTGTGAAGAAAAACTTTTCACCATGCACCTTCAAAAATCTTGTTGGGGAATTAGATGAATACCAACTTTTCTTTCACGATTTTTCCGACATCAATACCTAGCTAATGCATGCGGACGTAGGAATAAATACAGCAAGTAGTCCACTGAGGATTTGAAACCGTGGACCATTGGTCCAGAGGTAAGCTTGTTAACTGCTAGACCATGCCACTCTCAGTTGGTTAGTGAGTTTATGAGTTCTCTGGAGTAGCTTGTTGGACCGCAGGACTGACAGGGAATAACATCTTAGTCCTCTATAGACCCTATGTAATAGGCAGCCAGGTAGGGTGAGAGACTTCCATTAAATGACTACAATACGTCGGAATTCAGAAATATCCAAGTGTTCAGGTGATCTATGATAGGTTTGTGCTGAAGATTTTTTTGTGGGGAATAATAAACAGACGATTGACGCGCCGATAGAGTGCATATGCAGGAATAGCCGAGAACCATCACAGGTATATGAATATCATATGTGTTACGCTGTCTCCCAAAAGCTAATCTCAACATTTCAATGACACTGCTGCATCTTTATATGAAAATCTAATTAATAAAAGTATACTATAAAAGGTCCTAATTCACTTGAAGAGGAACTTTTTAGATGTACTTCGCGTTAGAAGCAATTTTTAAATTGTTAAGTTTCTTTTTTTCGTCGCAGACCTTTGCACTTTAGATTAGCGACACATACATTACATACGGCCGACAGTGTCAGATGAGAGGACATCACTTTTTATTCAAGCTATACACGAATCGACGGGGAAGCCTCGAAGGAAACCCTTACGTCGCCGCCATTACGGGGGGGCATCCCGGCCACCAAACACACATGACACAGTACACACCGCCGCATTATTGCTTAACGAACGAAAATAATAAGCCCATAATATGATAATAAGAATTTACAACCAACCTTTTTTGCAATTGTTAACAAATTTCACCGTGTATTTCCATGGATTTATGGAGATGATGTCAGGGAATGGCCTAAACTGGAATTACCAGGGAAAGTGTCTTACTGTTGTGTAAAAATTGAAGGTTATCTCGCCCACTTGCGTGACTGAGAAATGGAAACCGCTTATGGTTAGAATACGTGTTAAAAATGGGAATAACAGCCGGGAGAAAAATAAATTTGCAAAAATTCAAAAGCCGACAAAAATAAAGTAACAAATAGAATGTTGAATATTCCGTGTACGTGAAAACTTGATATTTCCAAAGACCGATCGTATTTGCTGAAAACGTGACATCTTCCGATGAGGGTTGTTGGGGTTTTAGAAAGGACATTCAGTGCCATGTGATCGATGTGGAGATCTGAACAAAAATTGTCTCGTTTGTGCATGAATGTGCTACGCCTGCTGATCAGTACACGGGAAAATGAACGGCGAGTTACAATGTGGTATTTAGACTGACATGGATACGATGATTGTTTCATTGGTGTCATTAAGGCGAGTGAATTCGCACGCAGTTCGTTTCCATTTTTGTAAACTTTTTATCGATATTTGTGCAGCCAAGAATTTACATTTTTTCCTGAGCGCCCATGATGTATACAAGATGGATAACAGTGAAAAGTGTGGTTTTGCCGTCAGAACTGATCAAAAATTATCGCTTCTTTGTGTAAACACCGTACAACGTAAACGCGGGGTATAAGGAGAAATGACAAAAGATGCCCCCGAGTCATGGCGGATGGTGAGTGCGCCGCCACGGCGTAGGGGCGAGAATTATAGTCGCCGTCGGATTCGTGCTAGACAACCCGCCAATTCTATAGTATCATTTCTCCAATTCATGCAAGGGGTTTCTGTATAGCCTTCCGTATTACCTTTGCCTCAAGGCATTTGACCCCCATCACAACTCCTAATATCCGGTACTATATTCACTTCGACGCATCATAAATTGGTCCGGCAGTCTACAAAATCCGATTATTACTTCTTAACTCATTTTCTAATCATCAATGTCTTCTCTTGACAAGATATTGAGGATAAGATACAAATATTGACTGCCTCATGAGGGAGAATGGGCCAAAATAACTACCCAAGGTGACCCAAGGTGACTGAGACCGTGGGCCTTCGGTTCTCGGGAAAATAGTAGTGCCCACGGTCTCCAGTACAACCGAGGGGAGGTCTTTTGCCCCATTTCACGAATACAGAGCAGTCATATTTGTTTTTATATAACATATACAAATATTTTGTCATTTGAAAACACTGCCAAGTCTCGTCGAGAGCAGCTGCCACCGCAACTAAGCCTAGTCAAGATACCAATTGCAGGGAAAAGTTCCATAAAAATGAACTAATTTTCCAGGGATGGGGGGAAATAGGAGCTTTTCATGGGAACTTTTTCCCTCTGGTGAAATTTTGGGGAACTAGTTCTCAAATTATTTTATGTCACGTGATATAGTATCCACCAATCAATGACAGAAATATTTTAGTGTTTTATACAATTTAGAGCACCCGGACCGTAATAAACGGGCCCGGACCGAACCGGAAGTCGGAATCGGTTCGGACGGGGAAATTTCGGGTTTAGGGGCGTCTGCAGGGTTCTATTCTGTGTTAAATTGAGGCTTTGTGTTAAGCGTATAATTTTATATCGAAGGGAATTGGATGGTGAGACTTGGAGCATAAGGGTCGTGTGAAAGTGCTAGAGTAGGCATACAAGTATGTGAAATGCGGCCATGGAATTGGAATAATTTGTCAGTTATTAGGATATGTGCCAATTAAAAATATAATGCATTATAAAAACCAGATATGTTTTCCCGTGTCGTGTCTCTATATACGCGTAAGAAATGCTGGATGTGATTGAGATTAAGGCAATCCACATGAGCGTAATGGGGTTGGCAGCATGAGCCGTTCTAACCAAATGAACGACGGATGAGTCTAAACAAGAGGTATACTGCTGTTGTATCATGAGCGCGTTAAATCATATTAACTTGATTAGTCGATGATCATCATTACAACAGTAACACCTTATTGGTCGATATTAATAATTTGTTGGAAAAGCGAATCATTCTTTTGTCTAGTACTCTAGCGCCCGCATTTACTACTGCCGTCACTATACCACGCAACAGGTTTAGGCGATGCGGCGATTATGGCACGGGTAAACGATTTATGGAATCTCTCACTGCACTCCTGCCGGGTGTTTCTAAACGAATTGACATTATCACGAAACTATTTACGAGTCGACACAATCCAGTCTTTCTTTTGCCGATTGTCCGACATTTCACCCATATCTTGAAGGAAATTGTCTCTTTGAATTCCCCAGTACAATAAGAGCAGCTTGCTGACATACACTCATATTTCCCCACCTTCCTCGCGTATGTTAGTGCCCCTACTGTTTTCTTTCACATATTGGTACCAATTTTGTCCCCGTCCGGTTCACTTCACATCGTACCCACATATCTCACCTAGTCCACCACCCTTATCTGCCCCAGAAGTACTACCATCTTCTGCAGAGATAAGGTTTTTTGTAGGCCTATGCCCCCAGTCCCCGATTTGCTGCATATTTCGGGATTCGGTTCGGCCCGAGGAAATTTAGGGTATCCCTTTGAGGCGCCTTTGTAGTGGCTTTATCTATATTTTTTAATAAAAGAACCATTTTATTATGTGAATGGAATGGGGATGGCGAGATTTGGTTATATGGATCCTTTGAAATGTGTTATAGTATAGAACTATAGGCCTACTTACTATATATTCTAAACGGCTTCACGCAGCCGAGATGTGCTGTTCAACATGTAGCGCCCCAATGTCCCTGTCCCTTTGTCATAGGGTGGGGACCTGTCAGAGGGATACTGCTGGATGTCTCGAGCATAACATAAATGAGTGAAGGGGCGACGGCCCCTGTTTTGGCATGGTTCCAACATGTGACGTCTGAGACTAATTGGTCAAATCGCACGATGACAGTGACCGGCGATCGTGCACGGCGTTGGGCCAACCGAAGATGAAATTGCAGGGATATCTCCATATATCTGTGCTTTGGTCTTGTGCTCACGCCAGGATATGTTTTTGTACTAGCATAAGATAGCTTGGTTTGTAGGTGCCATCCTTAGTTCTTTTTTCACTGTAAGCCCTCTTCTTCATGGTCCAGTCTCAGATCCAATAAAACAGGATACTTCTCTAACACAGGCTTCTAGAATTTCACGATGTTGAATTGGAGACTACCAGATGCCATAAGTGGTTGTAGTCTATTGCAGGCTATTCCAAGCTTGTACGTTTGCCGGGGACAGGAAGCTTTCTGCTGTCGGCAAACCATAGGACCCTGATGATTAATTGAAGTCTTGACTCTTTGAGTTGGCCTACCATCTGCTGTGCAGATAGGTTTTGATGATCGTTACTTCCCTCATTGACAGTCCATATATTCAGTATCTGTGGCCCTTCGATGTAGGTCCGAATTTGCCTCTGCGCATCTCTCAGTGATGTTAGTAGATCTTGTGCACCACAATCAGATCAGCTGTTAGAGCAAGATCCTTCGTCATTCCAGGTTCTGTGAGATGCTGACCCGTGTGACGTCTGGAAACGGCTTGGGTTTGCTGGTGAGTCCTTTGTCGTTTATGATGTCAAGATTGTCTGAGGATGTAATCACCCACGACTACAAAGAGATACGGGAGCCAGATGTATCTTCTGGAGGATTCCTTAGTTCGTTAGGAAATCCTTGGTGGGCCCATCCAGGGTCTGCCTTCCAGTATCGGGGTCTATCATACTTATGATGGCAATTGCCTGCACAGGCTCATGCTTTGCTCCGATTTCACAGTCAGTGGAGAGAATATGGCATTACATCCCTGTTAACGCTGTCAAAAGCCTGGAAAAATCTACAAACACAATGAAGCTTTCTCTTGGAAATCTAAACTCTTCTTGATCCTTCTGAGGCAAGTATCTGAGGTAGTGTTGATCTGATTTTGCGAAAACCGTTCTGCGTTCCGTCTGTGAATGGGATCTATGTGAGGAGTGATTCTGTTGAGCAGCCAGGAGTGTAGATCTTAGAGGCAGTGGTGACAGGGTAATTCCTCTGTAGTTTTGGGGTTGTTGGAGGTCCCCAGTTCTGGTAGAGGCAATGATGAATGATGTTGAAAGGCAGATGGGTTCCCATGGTAGGGGTGATTACAACATTCTAACGTTGATCATGATAGTGGATTATCCAGACTAATGCAGGAATGTTGTCGGGACCAGGTGTACTGGTGTTCTCATTTCTTCAGGCCGATTGAAGCTCCTCCTGTGAAAGGCCAGTCTGGAGGGAAGGTGTCTGACTATCTTGGTGATGAAAGAAAGGTTCATCAAGGTAGTTGTTATCTTGAACTGGCTGCCAGTAGAGATACTAAAGTGTGAAACCAGCTTGTCAGCGCTCTTCAGTTGTTAACCTTTGATTCTTATACGTGGGGTAGCTTTCTTATCGGTCAGCAAGCCCTCAAGGGCGCCCAGGCAGCAGATGCTTGTTTTCAAGATGGAGGGCGTCAAGTGGCTTCAGCAGTTGGACTTAACATGATCCTCACACAGGTTTAACAATAGCGTCTATTTGAAACTTTATTACCGGCCCGACCTTACAATGCTTCATATGCAGTACGAAATCACACGTATGAAATCGATACGCCAACAGGCAAAATTTACGATGATGTTTGATCTTTGACTCCGCCCAGCATAGCTCCAGCCTGTGTTAAATGAACGGCAAAGGCTTGCAGATTATTATATAAGGGCCACTTGCGAATTAGACACATTTAGAAAATTGGTCAATTGTAGCAATTGTTTTATGATAGGTTCGGTTAGAGCAACCATTGAACTAGTGGTAAATATGTTTTGTGGCCAGGAAGTTAAAACTGGTGACACGGTGCTACTTTAAAATTGTTCTTCTAATTGCATGAAAAAAAGCACTTTTCTTCATTTTTTCACAATTAACCTATATAATATTTAAATTCATGAGAGGTGGGTTCCTTGAGGTTTGCAACGACGTCTTGCTAATTGCAATCAGTTGGTGGTCGTTAAATTTAACATTTCAAACGGGTAAACTCTATTGGCTGCTTGCAAACAGGGCAAACTGTCAGTTCATTAAGTGGCAAAGTGGTTAAGGGAAAAAAAAAAAATGGTCAAAGAGGGGCGTGTATTATGAACATCTGTAACTCTTGTGACTCAGCACCACAATGTAAGCGTCATCAAGTGCAGCCTTAGCAGCAGCAAGGTTCTGCTTGGAGCTTCTGGTGGATTTAGTACGGTGCTTTTTGCCTGCAGACTTTCAGTTTTCTCTGGCTTTGCTGACTTTGTCATGTGAGGCAAAGGCAGTAGTCTTTTCTTTCTTCTAGGTAGCATCTCCCAATGCCATTTCTTTGTTGGCAGACTGAGAAATTATATAATCAGATGCGAGCAGCGTGGCCAAGTCATGTCTTGGCAAAGACTATGGCATGAGAGACAGGACTTGTGTGGACTAGCATGGTGTCGAACGCTACCCGCACGTTTCTCCTTTCCCTTTCCCCCCGCAGTATCCACCCCGCCGCATGATCAGGGCCTCACATATCCCAGCACTTTGTATCCCCTATCTACTACTTTAACTTCCCACCCGCCAGTATATTTTCGTTGTTTTTTTCCTTATGGGCATCTCTTTTGGCGAGGTGGTTTCACTTGACGATAAACTTCTGCTCCTGAAAGAGACAATTCTGTGATCAGACTTAACAGCTTCAAAAGTGTTGTAGGCTCTTGAGTTCTTAATTGCTGTTAATCCACTTATCTCATGACCAGAATATAGTCCAGTTGGACAAGTTCTCCATTTGGGCGTCGGTGTGTCCACAGTTTACCTGAATGATTTTGGAATTGGTATTAGTGGCAACAAGGTTAAATTGTTCATGAAGTCCTTCCTGTACAGTCCATTTCTGTTAGTAGAGACTCGTTGTTGCAAGTGAACAGTTGTTGCAAGTGAACAATGGCTGTGTGAAAGTGTCTGGAATTAAATGTGCCATGATGAAAGCTTTTTGGCGTCTAACAAAGTTGTCCATGCATCTTTTGTCAATCTCAGGTGGGACCGATCAGTAGGCTTTAGGGACCAACCCACATGCATATTGGTTATAGACCAATGTTGATTAGAAGGAACAGACTTTAAATCAGGGCTTTAACCCTGGTGCTAAGTTGTGAACTATTAATCTTGTCAATAGATAATAGTAGCGGATTCGCCCAGGTCTACAGCACCCTTTTCTGTTGTTGGAAGGTCCCTTAGCCTATGTCTTTCACGGTGACACTCTGGCAAGGGCAGAGCAGTTGCCTTTTCTGTCAGGGATGGTACTAAGCCTTTTTTGGCCACACACGAACCAACCTACAAAGGCAGAGGTACTATTTCACCATAGTTGGTTTGACCTAAAGTAATTACATATGGCCCACTTACTCAATGAAGGAGTAAGGAAGAGAAGAGAGAAGGAGGAGTCACAGCACCAGTTGGCCACCCACATCTTTTGCAGGACAAAAGAGAGGTGGAGGATGCGTCTCCATCGTGGAAAGAGTCCTGAGACAACCCCCCATCTCCTGATGTCCGCGTGGGGTTGCATCTTCACCGCCTTACTAGGGACCTGTGTCTGTACCCAAGATAGGCATCACTGATTGAGTCGTGAATTCCGAGGATCAGGCGCCTCTAAATCCGACATGGGATCAGAAACCTAGTATCCCAGACAGCCATTGTGAAAGCAACCTGACCACAAACCAACCTAATTGGCTTCATCTGTCGAGCCACCAGACTTAGTCACCTATCCAGCAACTGGGTTGCGAAAGGATAGAGATGAAAGGAGGAAACACCGTAGGTTAGAGTAGGTAGGGAAGAACCCAGAGGGAGGAGATAATCTCCACTGGGGAAATCCAGCACAAACATGTAGAGGTGGCAGGGCATCATACATGTTTATAAGGTGTTTTAATAAAGGTGCTGCACAAAAGGCCGCAGACATGTATGAGAAATCCGGACATATATTATGATTATGCATGAAATTGGAACATTGTCCAGCTTATTACTGAACCACGTGTGCCATTTAAAAAAATATGATAGCATTAATTTTTCCTCGTGTACTATATTTACGCTTTAGCATGTTTTATGTAATCGAGAGTAAGGCGGTCAAATTAAGTGAAGAGAGAGGGAGGAGAGATGGGAGAGGCGCATGCATGGAAGGGGTTAAAGCCTACCTTTATGGGATCGGATAACTGGGCAGTCAACACAAAATGATACGAAGGGGAGAAAGAGGCATGTGATGAGGAAAATTAAGTGAAATATATAGACAATACAGTAAGTACTGGGTGAAATAATATAAAGGGGTAAAGTATGGATGAAATAAATTGAGGGAGCAAGATCAAGGCAAGCAATTTAACCAACAAACACGAGCTGAGGATTTCTGAGACTTGTGGTAGGCCTATAACACATACGCACGGGTTTAATAGGAAAAGGGAACTGTATGGGAAAGGTGAAAAGAGAAAAATTTGGGAGAAATACACTGATTGGTAAACTCCACGTGGAGAGTGGCGAATGATGAAATAGTAGCGTAGAAAAAAATATATGTGGGTATGTTGGGAATATAATTGGCACCGTGTACCAGCAGGGATAATAAACAACTTTGTTCACGGTACACTTTTTAAAAGAAAGTGTACCGTATTTAATTCTTTTTCGATTGATGCTTATTTTAGTAGTTTGTCGTTCGGGAAATGTCGCCCAACAAAAACATTTCAAAAATAAATGTGCGTGGTGAATAAAGGGAGATTTATGGGAAACAGAAAATTCAGTTGAAGAGATTCACATCTCCTTAAAGAATTTTGATGTTACCAAATGATTGTTCCAAGGGGTCTGTTTGGTGGCCATCTATCTTGCATTAAGTGGGATTAATCGTACAAAGTGAGTCAATTTAGTTCATTACCTTTCTGGATTGTTCATGCTCATACCAACAACTTTAAATACCAAAATTTGTCAAGATCCATGTATTTTGAAAGACTGGCCCATGTACAATAAGGAATCAAAAGTTCAATCACATTTTCACCCATATCTCTGCTGAACATCACAAATATGCCTAAGTAAATATATTTTCTGATTCCTTATGATGAGACGAATCATTTGCGATACTTTACAACTAGATCGATTCACTTCATATGACTGATCTCTTTAGACCCAAGATGGCCGCCAAACGGACCCCTTGGGACAATATTTGATTTTGGTAACATCAAAATTCTTTAAAAAAAATCCTGTTAGGATTTAGTTTAAGGGGGTGCAAGGGAACTGCTAGTGTAACAAGTATTTAAAAAAAAACTGTGTCGGGTCGCCAGGCATAATTTTACAAGAAATAAGAGCAACATTAAAAAGCATTTAAGAGGAGTAGATGGTTTCCTAGCTTGAAGTTGCACTTTAATTACATAAACATGTATAAAAAGAAATATAACTGATTTAAAGTAGATGTTTGATACATGAGTATAAGATTGCAACTTGATCTCCCGTTGACCTTTGACATTGGTATGTGACCTTTGACCTCACATAGTTGTAAGCTTTAAATTAACATAGGTTACATTTTCCTGTCATTTCAAATAAAGAAAATAGAAAAGGCGCCCAATTGGGCGCAAAATATGTAAAAACTGCATCCCTAAGTTACGAGCTTTAATTTAATGTACGTAAAACTCTCCTGGATTTCATAAAGAAAATAGAACAAACGCCCAATTGGGTGCAAAATATGTAAAAACTGCATCCCCTAGTTATAAGCTGTAATTGATTCCGTCAAACTCTCGGCTTCCTTTCAAATAAGAACTAGAAAATCGCCCAATTGGGCGCAAAAGGAGTTAAAAACTGGGGCGCAAAATATGTTAAAACTGGGCGCAAAATGAGTAAAAAACGTCATCGCTAATTTACGAGCTTTAATTTGATGTAGGTCAAACCTCCATGTCATTTCAAATAAAAATAGAAAAAACGCCCAATTTGGCGCAACATGGTTAAAATGAATCCCAAGTTATCAAGGTTGATTTAACGTAGGTTACACCTTCTTCAGTTCAAAAAAGAAAATAGAACAGTTTCCCCAATTGGGCCAAAATATGTAAAAACTGCATCCCTAATTACTAAGCTTTAATTTAATGTAGGTACACCTCTCCTGTCATTCCAAATAAAGAAAATAAAAAAACGTCCAATTTGGCCGCAAAATGTGTAAATACTGCATCCCTAAGTTACTAGCTTTATTGATGTACGGACATACTCTCCTGTCATTTCAAATAAGAACTAGAAATACGCCCCATTGGTCACAAAATAGTAAAAACTGCATCCCTAAGTTTCGAGCTTTAATTTAATGTATGTAAAACCTCCTGTCCATTTAAATAAAGAAAATAGAAAAAACGCCCAATTGGGCGCAATGTGTTAAAACGGAATCCCCCGTTATAAGCTTTCATTTAACGGAGGTTTTACACCTTCCTGTCATTCAAATCAAGTAAAATGGCGCCGAATGTGTTAAAACTGATCCCCAAGTTATAAGCTTTAATTAACGTAGTGTTAAACCTTCCTGTCATTCAAAGAAAGAAAATAGAAGAGGCGCCCAATTGGCGCAAATATGTAAACTGCCCCGAAGTTACGAGCTTTAATTTAATGTACGTAAAACTCTCTGTCATTTCAAATACAGAAAATAGAAAAAACGCCCAATTGGGCTCAACAATGTGTTAAAACTGAATCCCCAAGTTAAAAGCTTTAATGTAACGTAGGTTACACCTTCCTGTCATTTCAATAACGAAATAGAAGAGGCGCCCAATTGGGCGCAAAATATGTTTTAAAAACGCATCCCTAAGTTACAGCTTTAATTTTTAATCACCGACCGATATGAAGGTGGACAAACAACACACGAGTTGCAAAGACCCTATCACGTTGCCGCCTTGTGTTATTAAATCCTACCACCATCCAATTTAAGCCGGCTTAATGTAAGGCGATCTTGCCCTCTCAGCAAGAGGGAAAGGTGCTCTTCGGACATGTGGCGCTGGGCATACTGGGAATGATTGTTTTTAACCAATTTTGGCAATTTCAGCCAGTGCGAGAAAACATGGGAGAAAATCTATACTACGACAACATAGGTGTGAAAAATATGAAACGGGTAGTGAAATCCAAAATAAGTTTAGAAAATGTGATCATACTGTTTTTGGGGAAAGGTTTGAAGATCTTTTCTATAGTTTGAAGAGTACTGAGATCATAATTAGTTGTGCAACCCTTGGGAAATGTGGGGGAACATTGTAAATGGGGGGGGGGGGTAGCAAAAGGTAAATTTGAAATTAAGTCAATGTACACCAATACATTGGTCTCGTTATAATGATTAAAAATGGTAGAGTCAGGCCGGTAACCAGGATTTGTTTAGGGGGATGACTTTTTAAACCCTCGATTCGCGGGGGAGGGCGAATTTGGCAAGAGTGATACTTTCTACGAAATTTTAACCTTTTTTTCGACCACAAAACACATAAACCATATTTGTTGGGCCTTTTTTAGCCCTTTTTCATTTTTTTTTTGGGGGGGGGGGGGGTAAAGGGCTTTAGATTGGCGCTGCCCCTTCGTCGCTGATTACGTGGCTTGGGTATATGTGTCTAGCTTTCGTCCTTATTTAACGGAATATTTCAAGTCTTTTTGTCAAGCTCATTTGACTTACATTCATAAATATAAATACATACATCACGAATTCCCGAAAAACTAATACAATTTATGTAAAATTAACAAAATAGAGGCATTTTATTTTTGGCTTTTTGACCACGAAGAAAACGGGCGGATTTTTCGCCATGCTTCATGGATCAAAAGCGCCCAATTTTGCTCTCCTCGTGACGTCAAAGTGATACCAAAACATCGTGTTGACTCAATTGTTACTGCGGACCTGTATATTGATGGATTAATTGAAAGTAATAATCAAATTTGAAAAAAGTACAAATGACATCTTTTGGTTTCATTCGTGTGTTTAATTATTATTGATATAAAAACACATTGATCGCAGTTCACGGGGGCGGGGGGGGGTAGGACACGACCTGCTCGAATTGAGCATTGGGGATTTCAAACGTTAATTTGTGGACCTGCTACGTGCCTTTACTATGGGTAGCCTGTGTCTCAGTTTTCCTTACCAATCTCCTCTTAAACCCTAGTTCCAATACATTTAGTAATATCATTATAAATAAAGGATAATTATTGACTTCAAAAATCCGTCGGGTTAGTGGATTACCCCGCTGCAAAATATGTATTTCCAATAACGGTCATTTAATTTAATATTCGTGACCAGGCCTAGACTTTAGGCAATTCTGAGTGTAACCATCCGATCCTCGTAATAGCCCTCCTACGTAAGTCTTTGAAATGACTAGCACTCGAGTCGCCCCGGTGTTGATTGCCGATTTGAATTCAGGCTGTTGCTGTTATGATGGCATGTCCTACCCCCCTGGCAGTTCACTCGAATAGGAAAATTGGCCACACTGCGATATGATGGTCATCACTGTGACGTCACCATTTGCCTCGATGTGGATTGGTCGGAATCGTTTTCGAGTAGCCTTTGGGCGGAAAATTAAAAGGGCAAAATACTCAACAAAATGTGGACACTTTCAACTTATTTTGATTTATAATGTAATTCTACTTTTACTTAGCTTCCATCCATACAATTTTCCAAGATTCAGAATCAATACATATTCCTTTAACAGTTCAAAGTAAGAAGATTCAGCGATTTAGAAATATATATTTTTGTGTAGTAAATCAAAGAGTCAACTAGACGTAGATACTCACCTAAAATGCTCATTCCAAGTTAGAGATGAATCGGATTTTGATGAACGTCACTATGACGTCTAAGGTAATAACTAATGTAAAAATACTGCATATGGAATAAACATGCGTATTTTTGCAAATTTAGTGTCAACAATAATATCGTAACACTTAAAGGAGAACCGTACTAAGATAACCTTATACAATATACCCTATAAAAATAATATTGAACACATATCGATATCGAGTGTTCATGGAAAAACGATTAATACTAACCATAACAATGATAAAAACATTTGTCTGACCATGCGCTTTTAATGTCGCGCTATGTATATGGGATAGTATACGTGTTATGCGATACGACGGGCACGTAGTGTCAATAGCACCTTCACACGTGAAGCTTTCATAATGTGTATTACTTGGCTGTGTGACCAAACGTGCCACCGATCGCATAACACGTTATACATAGCGCGAATTTTAAATAGCACATGTCAGACTAGAAAATGGGTTTAATTCATTGTTATGGTTTAATATAATTCGGTTCTGCGAGAAACCTCTGATTGGTGTGGGTTCCATAATTATTTTACAGAGTATATTGTTACTAATATTATTCGTTTGTACATGTTCTCCTTTAAACATTTTCCATCTGTAGAGAACGTTAGACGTCAATGTATGAAATATGTTAGTATGTGGTACTCATTTTGGTATCAAGGAAAGGGAACACCTGCTATCTTTGCAATAAAATCAACTTTCCTGTGACGTACTAGGCGTGTTGGTATTTCCTCCCGAAATGAGGGGGGGTGTGCCACACCCATCCACACTTTGGTATCACCCCTTTACCTGTGCTATACCCCGGTATGTTTTTTGATTTGGGGGGGCATTAAACGGAACATAAATGTCAATTGGCATTACATTACTCATTTGACAGCCGGAAAATGGGGGTTTTTATTGTAGGGCGGAAAAGAATAGAAGAGCGGTAACAACTCCCCCCCTTCTCTCTAGTCATTATATTTCGTTACTGAAGTTTGGATTTAGAGGTGCGAAATATACTTTAGACCAATGGCGACATTTCCGCTAAAATCGACTCACTGGGCCAACCCATTAATTAATCTACCAAACAGACCGCTACACCTTTTGGCATATACTATAAAACGCTATTTTTGAGCAACTTTTCTCATCCACAACAAAAGATGTTGGATGAAGAAATTTGAGAAAAAATCATTTGAATTTGAATTTTTGGGGTATTTTTAGTTTCAAACAGTTTCAATTTTCCGTTGCCTTCCTCTCTTCACCAGACACAAGCAGTTTGATGGCTGGAAAGAGATAAAATAGTAGCGTAGTGGGATGTTCTGTTTACAGAGATGGACAATTCTATTTAAGCTCGTCAACCATCGCCCAAGATTTTTTGCCCATCACCGACTCGAGCCCGAGTCGGTGAGGTGTATAAATTTGCATTCATATTCAACATCGTAAATAAAGCGACAAAACGATGATAAATCTTGAAAATAAAAGCCGGAGCCTAGACAGGAGGGATTGCTTTGGAGGTGCATGCGTTAATGCTGTTGCCCGGGAGCCGCTGCAGCACCATGGCACTGCCATGACTGCATGTCATGCACATGTGCATTGCTGTGATGAAGTGTGGGTATGCCTATGCAAAAAAAAACAAAATAAAATACAAAAAGAATCACATCACCCACATCAAGGCTGACTGGTCTTGGTCGTGAAATGCAATTGCTCAAATGCTTTGTGTATGATGTGTTTGAAATTTCAATACTATAGCAATTTGGGTTTTATGGCTTTTCACTGTTAGTCTACTGTTCAACCATGCTGAACCAGCAACGCATACAAACTGTACATCGTGGTACTACGTAACAGTGTAAGTTCGGACACTAAGCTTGGTCCTGGAACAGCCCAGTACGCCCTAAATGGGGTAAGTGCAAGAAGGGGAGGATGAGAGGAGGAAAGTTGTTTGGGTAGAAGGGAGGAGAAGTATGAAAGAGAGGGCATATAGATAAAATGTAGAGTAGTAAAGACCGCGTAGAGTGCCGAGAGTGGAGGGGGAGAGGGAATGAGAAGGGAAAGATGGGGCCTTTAGTGGGACGTAAATGTCTATATGGCACAGCATGGGAGGTAACACGGGGAGATGCTGATCGGAGTCAGGAGTTTGAGATGTCTGAACGTCATGGGACACCCCCTTTTCCTCTCTTTCGGCAGCAACCTCGTACTGAACTACTGTGACAGTAATGCATTCATATTGGCATTGCAACAGTTGGATAGGCCATTCATTCATCAGAGCATTCAAACACACATATTCGTTTTAGAACTCAAAGAAAAGATAAGAAAGGTGCGTGACCCGATCATTCATGGCCCCGATTTTTCATGTAGGTTTCGGGAATGTTTGTTTGGTCACCTGTCAGCCTGTGACGTCATTGGCCACCTAACTCACTGACGAATAAAGCTCGTAACGGAATAAAGCACATGCATGCGATGGGTATGTTGGTCAACTCTGACATCACGGGGCAAAACAAGAAATTGGCCTTGGGCTCTCCCTCACATGGAATCAAATCACCGAAAACATCAGATTACAAATTTTGAAGTTAAATCTGTCCATCCATTTGGATATGAAGCAAAAATTTTTACTAAAATTTAGAGAATAAAGGTATGATTTTTGGAGCCGCTACTCTCTTTACGACAAACTGAAACGCAAGGCGATACCATATTTTAAGTGGAAGAACGAGGCCGGAGTCCGAGTTCTTCCACAAAATAATAAGTGTTGGCCACTTCAACACTTTATCATTTAAGGTATCTTTAACCCCATTTCTCGATATCTTTCAACAAGAAAGGATGCCACCACCCAGTGACCAACAATCGAACAACCCGTTGAACGAACGTTCATACGCACGAGACGCAACATGGGTCAGTCGCCACGCGAACGTAGCAAAACGCGATGACACAAGCGCTACCTAAAAATACCATCAATACGCAGCGCGTACTACCTGGGTTCAATTGTCTGAAATGAAACTCTCGGGCATCCACCAATGAAATTGCTTACTGGTCACAGCTGTTTTAAGAATTAGATGAATAAAATAGATTGTTTTCTGTTTTGCCTATCTAATATCGTGTCATATTGGATGGCATCCCATATTTTTAGTAGTGGATCCGCGCACTACTATAAAAATATTGGACTGGCCCATCCAATATGACCCGGCATTGGATAGGCAAACACAACTCCTATCTTATTCTCATTCTTATTTCTTTTTGGTTGTTTTACTCACCGAACATATTTTTATTTCAACTAATATTAGATTAAAAGGGCACAATATTCCCCCGCTTGTCAAAAGAAACCAACCCGTACTAGCTGCGCGCATTGCGTAACTTATACACCGCGCGTAAACACTATAAAACACTATCTAATCTCGTCCTCAAATACGATAGTCAACAACCATGATATTGCGTGTTTTCTTATAAACCCCGCCCCTGAATCAAAATGGCAACATATACATGTAACATCAGTAGTGTGTATGTGGTCACACATGTGTCTTGCCAGGCAGGCTTCGATTACCCATGTCACACTGCAACGTAGCTTCTCTCTGTGGCAATTTGTAACTTTTTGTATCTGCATGCATGTGTGCAATAAATTAAAACTTGTGAATTTGCATTCACTATGCAATTTTAGTGTTATTTCATAAAGTCATTGAATGCTGATGAGAAAATTTTCAGCCAACTCCAAAGTCCCTAAATGTACCAGAGTCTGATAGGTTACAGTTGCACCAATCCATTTTTACATTAGGCTCTGCCCTGTTGCATGTAACTTTTACTTTGCATGTAAATTTGTGAAGTTACAACACCGGTGCATGTAATACGCAAATTTGGGGTTTTCTCCTCGCGCGTTGCCTTGTGGGATGTATCACTGAAATTTCGGCCATATTTTACTTCCGGTTTTACAAGTGACTTCGCGGGGAAACCCACCACGCAAATCAAAACACCGCATCTAGGTCGCCAAAACATCGTAATTTTTCGCCCAACGGGCCCCCCAACCTGGTTTTAAACAGGGTCCATGGTCCCGATCGCTAATAATAGCCTCTCCCAGAGGTTCAGATTTTACCGGAAGTGGCCAAAATTTTGTATCAGAAGAAAGCACTTTTTTTCTCATTTTACCCTTGCAATCTTAGGGGTAAAGGATGTTTGGTTGCGAAGTTATGAGTGAAAATGTACCCTTTTTTTTTTTTTTTTTTTTAATTTTTTACATGTTCTCTATGGGGCTTACAGAATCACGTTTGTAGCTCTTACATCAAAACGGCTTGAAATGTCGGCGCGAACTGTAGTTGGAGTTTTTGGGGTGAAGACCAATCTCATCAAGATGAAACTGTCATATACTTAAATCGGGCCACCCCTTTAAAATCCCCAACACCAATTAATACATAAGAGTTGCTGATCACAACTGTACTCATAATTCCTCATAAAAATATCTGATCTTGCAAATATGCCACAAAACCCCACGCAGTGCCTGTACTTGTTGGGCTGCCCCCGATTCGGAGCTTCGATTGGTTTCACGTGTTGGACTTGTTACCCTGCTGTAGTTGAGATATGTCGCTGATGAAGGACGTTCATGTTCGTGTATAATCGTTTTTCCCTTGTTTTAAGCCTCTCCTGAATACCTCTATCATATACATTAATCGGTAAAAATAAATATAATTATAAAAATCACTGTCTGGCAAATGTCATGGTTGCGTACACTGTGGCAGTGACTGTGGGTTGCGGGTGTGATTTTGAAATAAACAATATAACAAAGATTATGTCGGATCACATGATAATATTTTAATGATGCATGCACAAGAAACTGTGTCACACACTTGTATGATAAGAATTGACCCTCACAGAGACCCAGATATTTCATGATTAAAATAGCAAAAAAATAATGGTCTGGGCAGATGTGATTGTATTTTTTTTTAATTTTTCTAAATATTTTTTATGGACTGTTTTTGGACTTTGCACTTTTCTCGTTGCCGTAACTTAATATGAAGAAGAAACAGGCTCGAGTTAAAAAATATTTTGCTTCCGGTAACTGGTAACCATACGTTTGTTTTTTTGTATTTGTTTTAGACCCCCTGTACATGTAATAAGGCGAGGTCTACAATGAAGGACTGAAAAAACCAAAGTTTCAATACGTCAACAAACTTTGACTTCATATGCATAACCCATCATTTGGTCTTCGTTCAAACACATGCATGATGGCGGGCCTAAAACGAAGACCTTCATCAATCTTCTTTGATAAACAGACCCAGGTTTCAAATTTCATAACTTGGTGCTATATAAGTGTTTTCTTTCGTAGGTACGTATCATTTTCAAGTTCTAGATTTCTCAAGCATCTGTTCATGTGGACATCTGTGGCTTTGTGGACGTGTAAAAGAATCAACCCAGTGGTGGATGAATCACTCACGGGAATACATTAACCTTGTAGAAACGTTAAGCTTAAACTGACTCACATCATAAACTCTGTTTTATTAGTACACTACCATTATTATTCAACCTTCCATAAAAATATGATTTTCAACTCAGCCAGGTCGCACATGCGACATGAAAAACACGAATACCTCACCCAACAATGTTGATCGCAATGATCACTGTCTCGATTCTGCAGTTAATGTCGTCCTGTGTTAAACGGAGTCAACTCTTCCCCTTCTGATGGGAAAACACCAATTTCTACGGCACAAACACAGCTTACATTATGAAAACTTGAAGTGACAGTGATCACATAACAATTGACAAAAAAGCCTGAAAGCAAAAAATTAGTTCAGAAGAGTTTTACGCGAATATTCATGCATAGAATCACAGTTCGCATAGCGGTGGACATAGCATGTAGCGTTCTGTGTATCAGCTGTTTACAACCGGAAGTGGATCTGTGCCGAAATTGCTGAGTTCCTACCCACAATGCAACGCGCACGGGAAACCCAAAATCCACGTATTCAAAAATTATAATTCGAAGCCTGCCGCCAGGCAATTTATCAGCAATCAAGAAATTTTCACGGTTCCGTAATGCTATGGATATTTGGTGAGGAAATGCTAAATTTTAGCGATTAAAATTATACTGTTGTATTTAAAATTGAATTAAAACATTCTATTCAGCAGTGATGGGGGAGTGTTTCTCGTGCTAATGGTACCTTTAAAACTGTAATTTTGTGTTTTTTGATAGCAAAAATGAAGTGATTTCTCTTCCCAGTGCAAATTTGGCACGCTTAGTAAAATTTGCAAAAAATCGGTAATATTTTGATGTGGCATTTTTTAGACTTTAAATGCATTAAGATTCTCATGTTCTTGATTTTTTTAAAAAAAAAAAAAAAAAAAACATTTTGGTCGACCAATATTAATTTTACACAGTACTCTATGGGGCTTATAAAATCACGTTTTTAGCTCTCGCATCAAAACGGGTTGAAATATCGGCGCGAAATTTTACAGATGGGGTTTTGGAGTGAAGGCCAATCTATCAAGATGAAAACTTCATATCCTTAAATCGGGCCATCCCCCTTTAAAATTGAATTAAAACATTCTATTCAGCAGTGATGGGGGAGTGTTTCTCGTGCTAATGGTACCTTTAAAACTGTAATTTTGTGTTTTTTGATAGCAAAAATGAAGTGATTTCTCTTCCCAGTGCAAATTTGGCACGCTTAGTAAAATTTGCAAAAAATCGGTAATATTTTGATGTGGCATTTTTTAGACTTTAAATGCATTAAGATTCTCATGTTCTTGATTTTTTTTCAGTCGAGTATGTTTCTAATGAGTAGGGATAGAATTCCAAACCTGATTTCCACTGCAGAAGTGTATGGGCATGATCCCAGTCTGAGACTGAGAACTGGGTCTAGTTGAAGCAGTTTTCAGTTAAGTTGTATTTGTAACTGTATACCTTAACAGCTTTGTTCTGGATTAAATCCAGGTAGTACTGATTATTTTTCTTTAAAATATAAAGCCACAAACGTCAACTTCTGAACTTTAGAAGTAAGGATTTTATTCTCATTTTTTTGTTACGATCCCGGGTGTAAATCGTACCCGCAGGGAGTTTTACAGATAATTGAAGAGTCACACGCTGTCTTTAGCAGCTTTATTGATATTGCGCATGCGCTTAAACACAATGTGGTTGCCCGTCGTGAATTGGTCCCTGGTTTGACCGAATTGCTGAGATTACTGACCTTCACGCCTGCGTAAAACGCTCCTGTCATTTCAATAAAGGAATAGAAAAAACGCCCAAGTGGGCGCAAAATGTGTTAAAACTAATCCCTAAGTTATAAGCTTTAATTTAATGTATGCAAAACTCTCCTGTCATTTCAAAGAAGAAAATAGGAAACGCGCCCAATTGGGCCGGCAAAATAGTAAAAACGGCATCCCTAAGTTACGAGCTTTAATTTAATGTATGTAAAACGCTCCTGTCATTTCAATAAAGACAATAGAAAAAACGGGCCCAATTGGTCGCAAAATGTGTTAAAACTGAATCCCCCATGTTATAATCTTTAATTTAACGTAGGTTAGACCTTCCTGTCATTTTACCTAAAGAAATAGAAAAGGCGCCCATTGGGCGCAAAAATGTAAAAACTGCACCCTACGTTACGAGCATTTAATTACATGTTGTAAAACGCTCCTGTCATTTCAAATAAAAAAATAGAAAAACGGCCCATTGGTCGCATAAAAAAAAAAAAAAAAAAAATGTGTTTAAATTTTGAAATTTTCGGTTTTTTTGTTTTTTAATTTAACGTAGGTTACACACCTTCCTGTCATTTCAAATAAAAATAGAATAGGCGCCCAATTGGGCGCAAAATATATAAAACTGCATCCCGAAGTTACGAGCTTAATTTGATGTACGTAAACGCTCTGTCATTTCAAATCAGGAAATAGAAAAACGCCCAATTGGGCGCAAAATGTGTTAAAACTGAATCCCTAAGTTATAAGCTTTAAACTTAAAGCATATTAGCACTTTTTTGGAAGGGCGCCCCCACTTTTTAAAATTTTGTAGATTTTTCACGGCGGCTCGTAACTGGCTAGTAAACTAGACCTGTGAATGGTTAAGCTCGAAAGTACCTACGTGTCACAAAACGAAGGAATTTTTTACTAGATAACTATTATCGGGATCCCCTATAATAATTCACCGGCTGCTGGAACGGCCTTCCAAGTGAAATAGCCGGAATAGCGCCATGTACGTGGTCTACGCTCATCATTAGTTGTTTTTATAGGGTCGGGCAGGTCAAGTTATTGGTTATTTCTCGATGTGGCACTATTTCATCATGGACGGACATAACGTACATTTCCAGCTCTTCCGTTACGTCCTAATCTGGGATCCCAATTCTAATTACAAAATCGCTTATTTGTGATAAATCAGCCATTTTTTAGCATTCTCGTTCGCATGTATAGTTCCTAGATAATTACCAACGTTACTGTGCAAAAATGCAAATTTTGACAAATTGGGGGCTCTCTCAAAAAATGTGCCAATATTGCTTTAACCTAGGTTACATCTTCCTGTCATTTCCAATAAGAAATAGAAAAGGCGCCCAATTGGGCGCAAAATATGTAAAAACTGCATCCCTAAGTTACCGAGCTTTAATTTGATGTACGTAAAACTCTGTCACTCAAACAAAGGAAAATAGAAAAAAACCGCCCAATTGTGCGCAAAAATGTGTTTAAAACGAATCCCAAGTGATAAGTCTTTAAATTTAACGTAGGTTCACCTTCTTGCCATTTCAAAATAAAGAAATAGAAAAGCTCCCCATTGGTCGCAAAATGTGTAAACTGAATCCCCAAGTAATAAGCTATAATTTAAACGTAGGTTACACCTTCTTGCCATTTCAATAAAGAAATAGAAAAACGCCCAATTGGGGCAAAATTGTTAGAAATGGAATCCCCAAGTTAGCTTAAATTTAATGTAGGTTACACTTCCTGTCATTTCAAATAAAGATGTGACCTAACCTTCGTCTTAAATCATATCCACACATTATGGTATAGCTTTAAGATATCGGCCCTCCCACCACTCATTACCACCCTGAATTACAACCCCTGACTGTGGACCCCTTTCCCTGAAAATGACCTTATGGATAAAGGCAATCCTTCCAATTTTTTGCCTTTCACCCTTGTCATAACCTGCTTTCTCACTGTAGTGTAACTCGACGTGGCCTGATCGATTTTCTTTCTTATTAACTCTCCTATTCGTTACTCACCCTTTATCTATCCCTGCAACGTTTTAACGCAATCGTCCCTCTTTCCAGCCGGTCCTTGGCAGAGCAAAATCAAAGAAAGCTTGTAAGGCCATTTAAAACCTGCAATGATGTTATTCTTTGTCTGAACTGCATCGCATTACATACCCAACAATAAAACTCCAAAATTCAAATTTTTGAAATTCTATATAAGATAATAAAGAAAAAACCTTTAATGAAATGACCTTCAGATATAAAATAGACTCCTCGCAATTTTGAGAGCAGTGGTTTCTATAATCGGGTCGCTATGCGACCCGACAAAAAGACACATCGTTGATTCGTAGGAAATGAGTCAAAATATTTGAAATTTGCAGGCTGTTATATAGCCTCCCTTTTTCTGATTAACTTTTTGTAAAATATATTTTCAGGGGTTGCATTTTGGTATGCTTTGAGAAAAGATTTCTTCTCACGGGAAAAGTACTATAAGAGGGAAAGGGGATTCCCTAGAGGTGTTTATGCAAAATGCCAACCTGTTAGATGAGATGCCCAATAAGGTAAAGGGGGAATTTCCCCAAGATGTAAACTTAGCAACTGAATCAACTGTTTATGTTTTGAGATCATCAAACTTCGTAAGATCATGGAATTTCCCACACAAGTTATAATATGGAAGTGATGTGATTCATGTTATGTTTATGCATGATTCTGTAGGTTAATTCTATTTTAGACTGGGAACTTTGTAAGGTCAGTAATGATTTGAATTTGAGTTAAGTCTCGCGGCCAGCAGTTGAAGTCAGGAGCTAACTAGAGCTCTGGAGCTATACCGTATAATTATGCTAGTTGTACTCTATCAATAATGGAATTGGAGTTCATACCTCTAGTCCAGGATTTATTACTTTGGATGCCGCCGAGCTTGATAGCTAAATTGTCTGCTGTCGTCTTTTAAGCCAAAGAGCTTCAGTTTTCTGAAATCAAAAAGGATTCCAATTTGTGGTCCTATATAGGACATAGCAACATACTGATGGTGGTTATTACCTGGATTTTCTTATTGGGAACAATAGCGTCGTCGCGGGAAAGTCCCCTGTCGTCTTGACTGCTGGACAAAAGTTAACTTCAGAACTGTGCATAATGATTCCAATGGAATATTACCCGAGGATTTATAAGGGTGACTTTGCATGCTGTCTTTCGGAGTCTTCGCTGTGAGGACATAGTATCGTTGAACTGCAACGCTCCTTTTAGTTGGAGACAAATAACTCTGATTAGTTAGAATTGTTAGTGTAATTTTGATTGTATAGATAATTGTACTGTGGACATACACTTCATTGACGCAATTACAAATCATTAAAATCTGTATATATTAAAATTCAGATCACTTTGCACAAGCTCATTTATTTGTTTTTGAAAGGTATTTCTGACCTTTGAATCTACGAGACGTCATAACAGAATTTTTTATAACTTTAATGGGGAATTACCTATCCCTCTCAACAATTTTTTGATGTTTTCAAGATAAACAAGTTGATTCAGTTTTCTAAGTTTACCTCTTTGGGGAATTCCCCATTTCCCGTATGTGCAACTACTAACACACAGGTGCATTTTGCATAACAACTGTAGGGAATCCCCTTTTCTCTCTTTTATAGTAAACAAAGTCCTTTTCCCGTGAGAATCTTTTCTCAAATAAAAAAACATTTTGGGAGAAAATATATTTTAAAAAGTTTAACAGAAAAATGGGGCTATATAACAAGGAACAGCTTAAAAGTGAAGGATAAGACTTAGGCCTATGTAGAATCTCAGATTTGTTTACCTTTTCCAATTGGAGAAAGGAAGAACGGCAGTTGTTCAAAATACGACTCGTCATTCATTTTACAAGTTCAGTATAATAGTAGTATTGTTTGCGTCCGTGATGAACAGTATTATGACTTATATATGAGATTTGTCCTTATATTAGGTTTGCTCTGGCCTTATCATTGCAGATATGTTAGGGTACATGTACTTGTGACAGGCGTGCAAATATCTTATTTTTTATGATTTTTTGTCGATTTTCTGTTTTAGTAAATACAGTGCATACAGTAGGAATGTAATCTGATGGATTTTTTTAATTCATATTATTTATTGTTATATCACTTATCATAAGTGTTGTTTATTTGATCAAATAATTTTGTAGTATCTAACATGAATAATGTATCAACTATGATCATGATTATTGTATTATCTGTCTAAATATTTGGGTATTGATTTATTATTGAATTATTTGTCTAAAATACTTGGGTATTGTCTCCTCTATGCTTTGTATCATACTTATTAAACTGTTGCCTGAATGAAAGAAATAAAGTAAAATCTGGATCTGAAAAAAAGTTACACCATCCATGCAGAGTTTTCTTTGTGCTCCCGCAGAGCACACAAGGCGGCGGCGACATAGTGACAAGGGTCACCCGGGCTCCTTTAATGGATCCGCGGAAAATACCCGAAAATAACCTGTTTCCAGTAAAGAGTAGGCGATTACGTGATGCCCATTTATTTTTGTACACGACTGGTAAAAACCTACACGTTCAATAATAAAACGAACGCGATCCCTTCATACGTTCGTTCCACTATCTCTACACACTGGATAGGCTTTCGCCTCTCTAACGTGAGGAAACCGAAGTTGCACGGCGGCCCTTTTGCTCTACCCAATACCCGAGCGTGCACGTACAAAGGAATAGGGAAACTACGGAAAAGTGATCAGAATTAGGCGATTAATTGGCGCGTATTGTCAACGTTTGCCAATTATTGGTTTGATTTTCGAGTATGTGCCCCCCGCGGGTATGTTCGAACAAAATATGATTCAAAATGTTTTAAAAAATCTTTGAAAATAACCATATTTCCGGTTTTCAGCTCACAGACACGATAATTCACATAAGTAAAATCTTATATAACACATGTAAAAGCAATAAACAAACAAACAAAATTATTTAAATATTATATCCTCCTTCAAGAATTTTTTTTCTGTTTACCATTCCCCCCTTCTGATCCCGGCAATTGACTTGGTACCCTCCCAAGTGAGGGATGGTTGGGGGGGGGGGGGTACCCCTTTGGGTTTGGGGGAGAAGTAGCAACACCTACACTGTAAAAACGGTGTCTTGGCAAAAGACAATTCAGTGTCATCAATTTTGAGACATGTATTATTTATCACAAACGGTCAATGTCTCATTACAAGACATGTTCAAACTTCAGCGTCTCTTTGCACGACACTAATTTACAAGTCATGTTTTATGCAAGACCTGCGGTTTTTTAGACGTGTCTTTTGTCATCAATCTGGAGAAATGTCTGGCTGGAAGATGTGTCTTTGTGTCTTAGATTGTGTCTTTATTGAGTTTATTTCTTTTATTCTTTGTTGAAGACATGTCTCCCCAACATTTCCTTACATAGGACGCCCAGACATTAGTTTAACAGTGTAGTATGGCACGGGAATACCACAGACACTTGATTTGGTACCAATGGGATTGCTATCATCCTACTCTTTTCATTGATAGGCAAAATGATTACCAAGATTGGGCCCAGCATTAGGACCTACTTCAAAGTGACGTTCATATCACCAAAAACATGAAAAAGTTTTGGCTGTACTGATGGGAATGACATGTTTTACCAGATCGGTTTATTGATGTTTTGATAAAATTGAAAAATATCAATTTTCCACCCTATATATGTATTTTCACTCTTTCCTTAACTTCAT
>JAMKCH010029025.1:0-17207 GCA_023653785.1 Ophioderma brevispina
ATTCAAGCAGCGACAACACCATGGTGTATGCCATGAATAATGATAGCATGGTTCTTGATTTTTCTGGCCAATGTTACGCAGAAGCGATAGCGATGAACTTCGTTAATGGATTCATCGGCTTGCTTGGAGTAGTTGGTAACGGATTGGTTTTAACTGTGATCTTTACCAACTCAAAGTCTTTTCAATCTCTCACGCACCTTCTAATATTGCATCAATCAATCATTGATTTTTCAAGCTCATTGGTATTTATCGCATTACGTATGGATCGTTGGCAGCCGCTTCTTGACGTACCGGGTCCTGTTGGTGAGATCTTCTGCCGACTGTGGCACTCCGAATACCCGCTGTGGGCACTCTTCATGACTTCAACTCTCAATCTAGTTTTGCTGTCAACAGAGCGTTATTTAGCAGTTGTACATCCCGTTATGCATCTCAATAAGGTCTGCCGTTTCAAAGTCAAAATATTCATGGCAATCACATGGTTTCTTGGTTTTGGTTATCAATCCTACTTATCATTTACGAATACCAATATCGATGGAAAGTGCGTGTTGGGATGGGTTGAAGGAACGGAGTCCTTACAAACCTTTGTTGGTGTGCTTACATTTCTATTCGAATACCTCTGTCCCATATCTGTAATGTCTGTGGAATATGTACTTATTGCACTGAAGCTAAAGCAATTAGATAGAGTCAGAGCAAAACGCCGAGAAACAATGAACTTGAGGCGTTACAATGCTAGGACCAGTTGCACTTCTAACGAGAATCAAACTGGTAATGAGCAAGAACCTTTACATGACCAAAGTGACGTATCTCCAGCATCGAATAACAACGTCAACCAAACCGTCTTACCAATAGTAACGAAAAGACCGGAGAACAAGTATTCCCGCGCATTCCGAAATGTCATCAGAACTCTCGTAGTTGTTTTCTTTGTCAACGTTATCTGCTGGACACCTGCCGAATTGGAATATATTATTTACAATCTGGGAGGGATTATCCACTTTGACAGCATTTTCCACAAAGTTTCAGTGATGTTAATTCTCTGTAATATGGTGTGTAATCCGTTTATTTACAGTATTCAGTATAAGGAATTTCAAATTAGTGTTCGGAGAACGTTTTGTTCATGTATTCAGGAGAATAATAATGCCAGGCAAAGCACCCAATCGAATATTAACACAGGTACATAAGAGAGTGTATACGAGTTGACTTTTAAATTTTGTTCGTTTTTCTTGTAGAAATTCTCGTGACGACTTATTACCTTTAACCCCCAACCAATACTTTATTTGTGTTAGCATAAAACAACAAATGAGACAAAATTAAGACTCGCAAACAATCTGGAATCAGCAGGTCATTGCCCAGAAACCACTGATCAAGAAATTTTGTGCAGACTCTTTCCAAGATCATGTGGGCCTACCGCACGACTATACCTACTGGAAACAAACTTGTGTTTTATGGAGTGGGGGCTAGGAGTTTGACTGTTCAAAATTGCCGCTGTCATTAGCATTCACGCGTAGTAAGCTACATATGAAATTGTTCAAAGAAAGGTGTATATAGTTCATTACATCATAAAATAACAGTTTGTTTGAGACACTATCAGTGATTCATCCGGATGAGACAAAATATTTTAAATTTGCAGAAATGGCTTAAAAGTGAAGAATATATCTGTATAATCCTCATAAGCTACTTTTTACAACTAAAGAATCGACAGAAAAGGAAGAAAACGGCAGTGTTCAAAGATATGACTCTTCATTCAATTACGTGTTGCAGGAAGTGTCCGTTCGGACACTAATGACTAAAATATCCGATTTTGTACTTATTAGCTTGCTTCTGGCCATATCATTTGCAGGGTATGTTAGGGTACCTGTACTTGTTACAGACATGCAAAAATCTGGTTTTTGATGATTTTTTCAATTTTCTGATTTAGCAAATCACTGATAGTGTCTTTAAATGCAATGTTACCATGCCTATTTGATATGTTCACTTTGTGATCGTATCATGTGATATTGTGATTTTGATAGAGTGTTCAATTTATGATTGTATCGTAATGTAATGTTTCCATACCAGTTTGATATATAGTTCAATTCAATTCGATTTCATCTCAGGTAAGTTGTTTCAACTGACATAATACTAAAACACTATCTCTAATACGCATCCTTGGCAATTTGATAAATTACATCAAATAGTCCTGTTACCAATTTGCTAGTAACCCATCATTTTGACAAATTGCTGCCAATGTTTAACCTGGCATATACGATGGCGAGACAAGTAGACAATTCGTTGTAAAATACCAGAGTTGCAATAATTTCCCAATTTACAACTGGCCAAATTCTTTAGAAATCTGTTTGGAGATGAGAGAACAGACAAATTGTGATGATTTGTCAAGTTAAATTAATCAACATAAAAAACTTATCCAAACAACCAGGCTTTTGAAATCAGCATGTCCGCCAGCATAAACTGCACTTGTACGTACGTAACTCTAAGAATCGACAAACCACCAATAGTGAAACGACTTAATTTGAGTATCTTGTTAAGCTTTTCATCATTTTACGACTTTAAATAGCAATGTTTCTATTGACACGTGGGGTAAAAAGAATCATGATATATCTTGATATCTCAAATATATCGTATAAACGTGGTAATCCAGGCTTGATTGACATTTCGAGAGGTTGTACATTGTTATGTTACTGTCAAGTTAAGTAGTGTGTCGCTGCTAATCACAATTGTTTTTAATGTTTAACCTCACTCGTTCATAATTGAATTGGCGGCAAGAAACACCATACAGCCAGAAATAATTTGTTATTGGTTGGTACATTTACTGCACCCCCTTTGCCTGCGCTAGTACAATGGACCCTTTCGGTCGTTTTTTGACCTGGTCGTCGGCACGACTTATGAGGGTGATTCGTAAAGGTGAAATGCAAAAGATTGATAATGACTGTCTGACATGGCCCGAAGTTTCAGTATGACTCCGTTTTGTACTAGCCTGCTCCCAGTTGAATTCGGCAGGGAATACTGTAGCTTATTATTTTCGTCAATGCTGCTGAATCAACTGGAGCAGAAAAATTGGGTTCACAAAATGTACCAACCCATTTGTTATGTTGCGTCTTCACACCATGCATTAGACAGATATTACTCTACTTACTGCGGCAGCCTTGCAGCCAATTACAGTGCGTGTACTCCTTTTCCCTGACGCCAGACCCCGGGCATCAGACGCAACATTATGAGTTTAATCTTTACTCCGCTATAAGCTCAATTGTGTTTTACCGTCACAGTCATTTACATCGGATGAGATTGGGTAATTTTGTTACATCGAATGAATTTCGTCAAAATTACCAAGTTACACTACAACATATGCCTAGACAGCCCGGGATTACAGCGATCTACGGAAAGTTCGGCGGACAGCAAAATTACCGAAAGATCTGTAAAGTTCTTCTTCTTAGCGGTCCACAAGTCATTGGTAATGGCTTGTGGTGATGTCAGGATTATTCAACTGAGTATGCTGATCCGGGCATGCGTGTACCATGATACGGACGCTCCTAACATGTGCCCGCTTTTGAGACTGGGGCGATTTGGAAGACAGTCAGGGGTTTACACCCTACTCTTATAATTATTCGACACTGACTGCGATTACAATTTACAGTTGTGTCTCTCTGTACATGGGACCGACGGCTTAACGTCCCCTCCGAAGGGACGGGATGCTGTCATGATTCATTTGCCCAATTCCAAGTGAACCATGGAGGTATTCTGTATTTAATCAATAGCTCAATACAGATTAAATCCAGACATGAGCACACGAATAAATCCCAGCAAGTGATCCCACCGGGATTCGAATCCGGGATTTTTTGGTAAATTTGCCACCACAGGCAAGCACCCTAACCGCGAGGCCACGCTCTCGTAAAGTAAATGACATTGTGTATTTAGGATGTATATCCCTAAAACGTCCCTAGAGGAAAATTGACCATCACCGGGCAAAAAAATGAGGTGCGTTCTTTTCTTGTTAGATCAGGAGCAATTTACCCTAACCCAAAGTAAGGGCCCGCTCCGTGATTTTTTTTTTCAAAGTGCATTTAAATGCATTACGGGATGTCGGCGAATATTGGTCAACCCCTCTCGTTGAATACATTTTTTAATCTGTTAGATTGCCCGGGGGTTATTCTTAGTGGAAAGGTGGTACGGGGATGTGCGATGGCCGAGAAGGGTATTTTTTTCAGGACCGTTTTGTACATGATGAGTCCCTTTTCTAAACCAATTTGGTATAAGAAAGGGTTGCATGTCAGTAACAAGGACATTTTCCAGTGGTCAATCAGGTATGGAAGAATGTGAGAAATACTAATAGTGCATGCCAGAATGGCTCAAAATGTACATAACAGTTATTTTTTCTCTCAGGGCGTCTGGGGCCTTCGCCCACAAACCCTCCAACAAAGCATGATTTGCACTAAGTCCGCCTCCAGATTCCATGCAGTTTTGTGCCCCTTCTTCAAAATCCTCTTCTCGTATGGGAATTATTAATAACTCACAAAGATGTCAAAAATTACTGTAAAGTGGGTGTCCAAGGGCAAGTGTCATTCGCACTAAATTAGGTCACATGCGGAGGTGCTTGGTTGCTAAGAACTTAAGGTATAAGGATGATAACAAATCTGTTTCAATTTTGGTAGAATTCTGGTAGTTATTTCTCAAACAAACAACCCCCAGCCACACATCCCTACCAAACAAAAGTTGAGACCCCCCCCGGCGATTGCTGGGATGATTATGTAACTTGCACCGGTATACTTTCATGTCTTGATTTCTTGTTAGGTTTTATATAAAAGTCAGCGTATGCAAACGAGGTTTGTCATTGGGCTATTCCAGAAAAAAAAATGCCCCCCCTAGGAGGGCCAACATTTGTTTGTTCACAAAATATCGGGGAATTCTGGCTATCCTTCCATGGATGAATTATCTGGAAATCCAGAAGCTACCTTCCGTAAATTACCAGGAATTCCAGGACTAGTACCTCCGTAAATTCCCAGGAATTCCAGATACAAATGTAAAAAAACTTGGAAATTCCCAGAGATTATGGTATGGGTATAGGAAAGTGTGAAAATATGATTTTTTTCCCGCAATGCTCTTCCTCGAAAATCGTAAAAACACACTGGAATTCCGTACACCCTCTATACCCCTAAAAGGGCTGGAAATCCCACCCCGTATTAGACAAAATTCTGGAATTCAGCTTTCAAAAGACTGACAAAACGTCTGGAATTCCGGCGCCCTTATGGGGGGGGGGGCATTTTTTTGCGAATAGGCCCAGTGTTCCGTCAAGCGCTAGCGACGGCACAGCATGCATACAGCGCTGCGGAATCAATTGTAATACCCATTTGCATACTTGAGAATTCTATATGAAACGTTTACCGCTGTCTTAAAGCAATAACAGCAACATTTTTTTAAGGCGCCCCCAATTTCGGATATTTTGGAAAGGGGGGTAGGACACGACATGCTCGATTTGTGCATTGGGGATTCCAAAGGGTAATTTGGGGAACTGCTTACGTGCGTTTTACTATGGCAGTCTTGTCTCAGTTTCATTACAAAATCTCCTCTAAAACTTAAGTTCAATACATATTAGTAATATCAGGATATAGTGTGGGTTGGTATGTCAATGAAACAGTTCCCGTAGGATTTTGGTGCTAAAGTTGATTTTCTTGCTGTTTTTCATTCATTAGGGACCAGACAGGCAGAAAATGATGGGGTGCAAATTTTCGGACTGCTGCCCCCCCCCTTCCTCAAGGGGGGAAATGTTACTACAGGGAAAGATTTAAAATCGAGTCAAATTGCGTTTTAATGTACATTAACATGTTCGTCTCCTTGTAAGGTTTAGAAAAAGTATATATTTGCCTAGGTTCCGACCTTTAGTTAAAGCGCTATAGCCCCATAATGGTTCAAGGTCATCCTGGGGTAAAATTTACCCAATGCTCAGATTTTGTTGAAACTGGTGATAAGTTGTTTGTATTGTCTCACCGGATCCAAAAATGTATTATTTTACAGTGTGTGATATTTGGTTGGCTAATTACGTAGCAAAATGTCGCAAGGGTCTACGTGGTCTATGGGGGTCACCAGAACTTTCCCTGGATGTCGCAATGGTGATATCAAAAGATCAATTAAAATGCATTTTCTGTTTCAGTATGACAAAAGGAATCATTTGACACCACTTTCAACAACATCGGAGCATTTACCCCCAGGGTGACCTTGAACCATTATTTTAAATTTTCCCTGTAATAAAATTTGCCCCCATCATTTTCTGACAGTTTAGGTCCTATTGAAACCCAAACAGCAACAAAATCAATTTTAGCATGAAAATCCTACGGGAATACACACCAACCCACACTAAAAATTAAGGAATCAATTATTAATTTCAAAACCCCTCGGGGTTAGTGGATTAACCCCGCTGCAAAATAGTGTAATTTTCCAATAACGGTCATTTAGATTTAAATATTCGTGACCAGGCCTAGACTTTAGTCAAGTCTGAGTGTAACCGTCCGGTACGCGTAATAGCGCACTCCTACCGTTAAGTGTTTGAAAGGACTAGCACTCGCGTCGCGCCGGATTTTGATGCTGAATTCAGTTTGTTGCTGTTAGGATGGCATGTCCTACCCCCCCCTTTGAGATTTTTGAACAGTTGAATTGGTAATTGACTAGTAAACAATACCTGTGAATAGTAGAGGTCAAAATTCTCTATATGTCGCAAAAGGAGGAATTTTGTAACTAGAATAATTAATATCGGAAATCTCCGATAATAATTCAACGGCTGCTGGAAACGTCCTTCCAATATGAAATAGCCGGGACGGCGCCATGTACGTGTCTACGCTCATCCATTAGCTGTTCCGTCGGTTCAGACAAGTCAAGTTAGAGGTCATTTTCGTGAGGTGGCACTCTTTCATTATGGACGGACATAAATTTGCCGTTTCCAGCTCTTCCATTAAATTACAAGCCGATTCTAATTACAAAATCGCTTCTTTTATGACAAATACGCAATTTTTGCATTACCAGTCGCACGTATAGTTTACTAGACAATTACCAAAACAACTGTGCAAAAATCTCAAATTTTGAAAATGGATGATTCCAAGATCATTCTGAAAGTTTTCATTTCTTGAGTATCAATGCCAAGAAGTGCAAGAATGGGTAATTATAGACCGAGCTGCAGTCGTTTGAATCAAGAAGTCGGTTTTGCGCTCTGTCCACGCACGGATTAAAATGAACGGCGTTCAGCGAAGCAAATCAGTGTACAGAAGAAAATCGGGCTATTTATTGACCACGAACAAACTTTTACCGGACACTCAACAATATTTATAAAGGAGTGTAGGTTTGCCACCGGGCACCGCTACTCCATTGCGATACACACGCCAAAGAATCCTCAAACCACCAACAAATCGAGGCACGACGCGTCACGTCGGTCGCGACGTGATAATTACGACGTCACACCATGCATAATGCATATCGTGTGATCTATCCCAACCAATTACTGCACGGGGTCGTGCATGTACAATCGGAGGAAACCCGGAAAGAGCAATGCGCTGTGACACGAGGTTCCAAATAGCCCATGTGAAGTGAATGAAACATGTGACGGAATATCGGAATTAGCAAAACGGTATAATGGAACGATGTCATGGATGGAAAATGTTTTGAAGAAGCGTGGTTTCGCCTTTTGCATATTAGCACCGTCAAGAGCACTAAAGACGACGTCAGAACTAAACCACTGACATTTTTGCTAATATGGACTTTGATCTGTTGCAACACAAATTGTACTGAGTGTCTACGAAATTATTACATGTATTATGAGCAAAATGAGAATGGAAGTGAAATGTAATTTGAGAATTTGGCCCAGTCAATATGATCTAATGATGTTGTAAAGAAGTTCGTTTGTGTTGACTGCAGAATAAATGTGACGCTATTTAACCCCACAAAATTCAGTCACAATTTACCATCGATACCCTCTTAGCGTTTCTACGTCCTCATCACTCATAATAATCATTGAAAAATAAATTAACATGATACATGTATCGGTTTCTGGAGGAGATGAATGAATCATACCATAGAAACAAACACCAGTGACAACCTTTTGAAGTTTAAACAATTGTCTAAATTTGTAGACCAATATATACCACATCTTTAAAAAGTGTTTCAAATAAAACTTACCATTATCACTGGCTTTTACACCTTTAAGATACCACTTTATTTGACATTAAACACAGATATACCCTTATCATCATTTTGGGAGTCATTTGCTTAGTTGGCCGCCGTGCATTAAAATGGGAATCATTGGACTGTAGCTCGGCCTATACCAAACCGATTGGAATTATCTTTGCAGCAAATTAAAGATAATGAAATAGGCTTTCTAATGATACCACATATGTTAGATATATGTTATTTAAACATTCAAAATGGCGGCCAAAATCAGGGTCAGGATTTTTTTTTTACTCGATCTGTACATGTTAATTACTTTGCTATATAAATCAATATTATTGGTCCACTTCCGGTGATATTAATGAAAGGGAACGGGGTCAGCTTCGTATCCTTTACCTATAGTTAGATGGGTGTGGGATTAGCTTAACGAAATCTGTTAGGTTTGTAAGACCATCAATCCTGATGTTCCCCAAGTTTAAACAAAAATGACATGGGAGTACGAAAAAGGGAAAGGGTCCTTAAACCGTCGTCTACCGAAGGGGGGTGTCCACCTCCCCCCCCCCCTTAGGGTTTTCCCGGCTTTACAACCCCCCCCCATTTTGGTGCCAAATTTTTAAGTAATTGTCAATTGGACATGTTTCGCTATTTTCATCCAAAAACACCATTCCACCGGGGTATAGGTAGATACAGGGTGATCCCAACGTGATGGATAGGGGTGGCCAACCACCTCCCCGCGGAAGAGAAGTAACAACCATGCCTAGATGACACAGGACTATTCACCGACCCTTATTTTGGTACCAATAGATAGCTATGGTCATACTCTTCCAATGAGTACCAACCCCCATACTAGTATACGTCAAACAATGACGTCATAAAGTTCGCTTGTCAGCCAAAACTGCCAATTTCCAGAGACACACAGTGTACAATAAGGCAAAATTCATTTTTTCACCAAAAAGGTTAGGAATATCGGATTCCATGCGGTTTTGACTCTACTTGTGGGAAATGACGAGGTTAAATAATGAGAGCAGTTTAGTGCTATGATAAGGTGCTTGAGCAATAAAATGCAAAAATTTTTTTACGCAATTTTCCACCCTGTATTCACTATTTTCGTACTTTCCTCCACATATGACGTCATAGTGAGTTCATAATGGGGAGTGTGGGTACTTATTTTGGACCAAGGAAAGAAGCAAACTCTAAGCTCTCATGTTAGTACCAATGTACAGGAATTAGATGTTCAGTAACGAAAATCACGGGGGGGTGGTAACACCCCCCCCCCCTTCGGGATTGTGTTACAAAAGTGGTTGGGTAGACGAGGGTTAATGGTGAGTGTCTATTCTTATTGCGTGAGAGTCTATTCATAATCGCGTTGTGGTTATAATTTTATGACACCGGAAGCCACCCCCCCCCCCCAATTCAGTTAAACTGAAGCTTATCAAGGGGGTTGCGATGGTACATTGCACGTGGTTATCAAATACCCCTAATTTTTATCACATGTTCAGTAACGGCAGTTGACGAAGACAGCATTCTTATGGTTTATTTGCAAACGCACTATGAAATCACCTTTTAAGGCTTATTAATAAGGGGCGGCGCCAGGGTACAAATCATAGGAGGGGCGAACGTACAAAATGAACTCATTTGGGTTAAAATCCCTAATTTTTGCGAAAAAACCCTGTTTTTTCTGCCACCCCCTGGTGCCACCCCTGGGCTTATATACAGGTCAGATTCGTGATAAAAGCTCTCCGTTCAATTGAGAACTGTCAATGGGGCTGTTTTAAATATGTGTGCAGGCTTTTTACACCCATTTAAATCATATTCTAAAAATCGTGTACATTGTCCTGGAAAAACCTTTAAAGGTTATTTTAAAGCTTTTAAAGTGATGTTTAGTCAGAGAAGATGGGTGTTCTCTGGTTTGCGACTCCTACACATGTAACTGTATTAAGGCCAATTCACTAGTAAACATGGAACATTTTTGGAGAGGATACTTTTTTAAAGCTTTCTTGTTTTGACAATAATTCATTGGAAAGTTACAGTTTTATTTTGTTTTCATGTCCAATTATCACTAGTGTTGAGCGACAAAAGTACAAGGGTCTAAATAAACTATCTAAGTTATACGTCAACCGAATTACAACACTGGAAATTAGTTGTGCTCAAAATTGTGCTGCAAAACACTCTTAATTAAACCCTACCATACCATCATTTGAGTTTTATGAATACCCAACAACTTGTTAATTTTATTTTATCGATTTTTCACTCCTCAAACATAAGTACAAAAAAAAAAAACAACACAAATTACACATTTAAAAACCAGGCGTTATTATGTGATTTATTTAAAACCCTTCGAAAAGTGTATAAATATCAAACTTGAACATCATAAAAACCCTTTGAGCATTTTGGCCTTTGAAAAGGGCGGCCTAGCCTGCAGGCATGTTATAGAAAAGTTCATTTATCCTCTCTTCCCTGACGTGTCTTACCAGAAATTATCAGTGACAATGGCTTGTTAATTACACAATCACGTTTCTCACACTCACACGCAGAGATACCTCTCCACTCTTAAAATAATTACACATGGTTGTATCACAGTGACCGCAAACCGTCGTTTTAACTGTCAGTTAAAAACGAAGGGTTTTTTTTTACAGTTTATCTTCATGTTGCGAGTCCCAGCTGCCAGTTAAAGGATGTTTTACGATCATTTTTTACATGAGGAGGGAACGTTTTTTACAATAGGGTACAATTTACACGTCAAAAGTACACACTGTTTGTGGAATTGTTTATACACCTCTTGTGTACTTTTGAACAAAATCGTGGAAAATTTTACCCCCCAAGATGTCCAATTCGGTCCCCTGAGATAGCATTTTTGTAATTCTTTTTTAATTTAAAGAATGTTCCTTATTCTAGAAAACTACGGCTATAAATGTTTGAATATAAAATGTCCTAAAGTTTATACACGGGCAACTACACTGTAAAATGTTCTTAAAAAACGTTCTTAAAAAACACGTCGTTTTGACTGTCAACTTGCAAATAACTGTAAAAAGTCGTTTTAATTGTTAGCCGCTCTGCCAGTGGTCAAAACGCCGTTTTCTTGTATGCGCATTTTTAACAGTGTATATAATTTATCTAAAACCGTAAAAAAAAAATTATTTGGTTAAAGACACTACAGTGATTCACCTAAAAGAATAAATTATTTGAAATTTGCATGAATAGCTTAAAAGTGAATAATAATTCTTGTAGAATTATCATAAATTAACCTTTTCCAACTGAAGAATTACCAGAAAAGGAAGAAAACGACAGGGTTCAAAATATGAATCTCCAATCAACAATTAACGTGGGGTGTAGTATGGTTACGCGTATGAAACTACAATATCCGATTTTGTCCTCATAAGACTGCTCTGGGCTTATCATTTGCAAGGTATATATGCTAGAAATACGTGATTATTTTTTTTTTTTCGAATTTTTCTGATTGATCAATCACGGATAGTGCCTTTAAGTGAAAACTAGAATATTGCGTTTGGCGGCCGTCTTGAGTGCTCGCTATGATCAGAAAAAAAATGCAAATGATGTACATAATATGAATGCATTTTTCATCAATCGTCGTCTCCTTCTATCGTCAGCAGCATTGGCAGTCGTCCGGAGACGGAATGAAGGATGCATCAATGACAAACTTCAACCACCTTTCCTATCCTCATATAGTCCAGAGAATTAATCAAAAAAATCGTGCACTTTGTTATAGAAATGTACACAATTGGCACACACGTTAATATGACCATAAAATCAAATTTCCACAAAAGGGACCCCAGCGGATTCGACAGTGGTGACCATTGGCGGTCATTTTTTCAAACATAGGCCCGCCCCATTCTATTTTTCCAAAGTTTATTATCTCCGTTAATCACACCGATACGACTTTGATTTTTGTGTCTCTACCTATGTTTGCAATCAAGGAATCCAAAATATGGACATTACATGTGAATATCTTGTGTCGGCCATTTTGTGTTCCATATGGCCGCCAATTGCACCAAAATTGACCATATTTCTTTTTAAAACTTATTTGAAATAATGATATTGATTGAATTTTGTGTCTTATACCGTTGTTTTAAGAGTCAAATAATATGTTGATAATAATACGTTTTGATATCTGGTGTCAGCCATGTTGACTGCGTCCTTAATATGTATGCTGCATGAACTGGCCAGCATGCTATAAATGGAGGTGGGCTATAGAGAGGGTCATATTTGTTTGGGTCTGTTTACAGATCACTTCGAACACAAGCTAAAATAATGGACTTCATGAGCTTATCCATTTTCGAAGAAAAAAAAATAAAAAGTGCGAAAACCAGGTGCCCCAACGAAAAAATCAAAATGCCGCCCAAATGCCAAAATCATTATTTTTGACCAAACTTGATAAGCTTTTGTTTAATCACCTTCATTTTTGTGGCACTACCCAGTTTTGGCACTGCACGGACTCTTCTACCAAACTTCTATCTACACCACAACTTCTACGATTATGGCAGTGTTCGCCATAAAATTGGACATGCGAGGGCAACTTTCCAATATGTACATATCATATCAAAAGTTTTAAATTTAATGGTGGGCCATCATCAGAAGTGTTGAATTCATCATTTTTGAAGATTAGAGCTAGTGTAACAACTTGCCATTTTTCCGCAGGCACTCAATTTTAAAAATTTGACGAAAACCCTCTCATTGAAATATACAGGGGTCAACGAACTTTCTTAGGTGTGGTGTCATGGGGGATTTTATGACATTAAAAAGCCTATACATTTTAAAACTCTCTTCAACTTTTTGAATGTAAGTCACCAAATCAAAATGATGCGCATTTTATGGGGGAAACCGCCCTCAGAGCTCAATTTTAAGCAAAAAAAAACGGCATTTTTCATGAAAACGAAAGGCTCTTATGGGGAAATATGAAAATTGCATAGCTGATTCCTAATTACTCCAAAAACATGGGTATTGCACCAAAATAAGCAAAATGAAAAAAAATAATTGAGTTAGGGTCAAAAATCGAAAGTTTTGACAATTTGGCGGCCAGTTTGTTTTTGGATGGGGCACCCTGTTTTCGCACTTTTTAATTTTTTTTTTTTTTCTTCGAAAGTGGGATTAGGGTTGGGGTGATTTTTGAAGTCATCATTTTAGCTTGTGTTCGAAGTGATCTGAAAAATTGACCTTCTATAGCCAACCTCTACTATTAAGTCACTTGAATCAGTAGGAGTGTTTGTCACAATCGCTAAAGATGGGCTTATTCGCAACATCAGTGGTATCAATAAGGGTTTAGCAACTTCCTTGCATTCAAGCTTTAACTAGATGTGATGTTTACATCTGCGTGTGCGTGGAAAGGAAAAAGTACAGCCTGGTCTGCGTGGAGTGTCTTTGATGATGCCACATAAGCACTTGAATACTGGCAATACGCCAACCACAGATTGATGTCCGAAATGTTCTTCCTATTGAGAAGTTAGTCGTGATCTCTGTAATCACCGTGGGAGTCCTGAAAGAGCACGAATAGTGAAGGGGAGGCATTCACTCAGAAAGGTGTTAGAGATAGAGAATTGAAAAATCACACCAACACAATACGCATTATATAACACATCAAACATTTATGTCATTTGATTGGTGGAACTCTATCATGTAATAAATATTTGAGGATTAGTTTCCCCAAAATTTCAAGGAGGGAAAAGAGTTCCCATAAAAAGGTACTATTTCCCCCATCACGGAACATAGTTTATTTTTATGGGAACTTTTTTTTACCTGCATTGTATCTTGGACTAGCCTTGAGTGCTGTGGAAGCTGATCTCGACGAGACTGGGCAAGTTTGTCAAATGACAGAATATTTTTATATGTTATATAAAACAATATTGACTGCTATATATTCGTGAAATTGTGATGAAAAACCTCCTCGGTGACTGGAGACCGACCGTGGGCCTACTATTTTCCCTCGACCTGATCTCGGGAAAATAGTAGGTCAACGGTCTCCAGTCACCTCGGGTGGTAGTAATTTTGCACCACTATCCCTCATGAGCAGTCATATTTGTATACTAGCACAAAATCTGTGCGAGTTGGGTATGTGGCAGGTCATATATGGGTCAAGCAATAATAAAATTAAAGCACCAGAGTTACCAAGCCAGCCGAATTTGGTGGGCTTGGACGCATCCAATGCGCAGTGGAAGATGAGACTGGATGACTCTTCAACCTGCTGTGAAGAATGTAGGTCAATCATCAAGTGGGGATGTACGAAAGGAGCAGGTGTAAATGTAAGAAGACAGGCTTGATGTGGCACAACACTGGAGAGTGTGGGGGTGTGAATGAACATTGGAATATGTCCAAAACACACTTGAATGTTCACATGTGTGATTTTAAGGTTCAGAGATAAGAAGTGTACATAAGGACAAGATAAGTGCTATAGTACCTAACCTGCAGAAGTAAAATCTCCTCCTACCTCGGTTTTAGAATTAAGTACTATTCAGGAAATAGGAAATAAGATTACTTTATATTTAATTTTGTACGATGTTTGTTTTACTTTTAAACTATGGCGGGTCCATTCGTTATTTTAATGTACTAAATATATTTACCATTCAGATTCATTCTGTTTAGAAATATAATTCTATGTTTATATTGCTTAAGCATTTATCCAGTTGCCTAACATGCAGAAGTAAAATCGCCTACCTCGGTTTTAAAAGGAAGAGTACTATTCAGGAAATAGAGTACTATATTTAATTTTGTTTTCTTTTTTCCCCCCCCCCCCCGATTTTTCAAAAGTATGTGTTTTAAACATGTAAATAAATATTTTAACCATGGCTGATCCTATAGTTATTTAATTACTTTAAATAAGTTTTTTTACATTCTTTGCCCAAATTGTATCCTTGATTTATGTTTGTTTTGGGAAGGCGAGGGAGAGTAACGTTTTAATCATGCCTATGAATTACATCTATGGGGATTTTTGTCTACTTTTGAATTTCAAGGGTAATATATGTTTCTCACTTTAAATAACAAATAATCTAAAATTTTACGCGTTTTTTCATATTTCTCATTTATTTATTGACGTTATTATGTATGTACTAGGTGAAGCATATTATTTGATTTTCGGAAATATAAAATTGGTCGAACGCTTTGGTTCTAGTTTTGAATGTACGTACTAGTACTTTCTAGTTATATAATGTACTTGTATTAATGCTTTTGTAATTGTTTGTAAGGCTAAATTGGTTTTTGAACAATACTCACAATAGTCTTGTCATTAGTAAAATTAATTAAAAATAGCAACCTACCAGAAGGCGCCATTTCAAAATAGTTCCGCTGTGCGACGTCACCATGACTTCACAGTACTTCTATGCGTCCAATCAGCGCATAACTTATTATTTTATGCAGTTGATTTTTAGCCTAGGGGGAAAAGGTGACTTACCACGGCCAAAGCTTTATTTGAATATAGCACTTCCAGGGGTAGTAGTCTTTTAAAATTAATATCACTAACACAAGGACTCTTGTAAGAATATAGATGACATGTAAAAAATGCCTAAACAACTTAAGGTTAATAATAAGGTTCCGGTTTAAGGCCAATGGGCCAAATTTTTTTTAACTCAGATAATGTCGGCCCGTGGAAAGAGGGGAAGGCGGAATACTGTATTTTGGTTATAATTTTGGTTAATTTGGATATATGTTGGTCTTGGAAAAATAGGTATAGACACAAAAAAGCAGGCTAATATCATTTTTAACCAAAAATATAAGAAAACAGTGCCGATTTTTATGCAAATTGGCGGCCATATTGGAAAATTAAAATGGTGACACCCTATATCAAAAAGGTATGTTATATTTGGATTCCTGACCTTGGAAAAACATAGGTTAGGACCACCAAAAATCAAGTTGCCTATCTGATGTTTATTAACAGAGGATATAAGACTTTGAAAATAAGAATGGCAGCCATTTTGAAAATGACCGCCATGGTCGCCACAGGGCGGAATGCAGCTGGGGTCCCGTTTGAAATGGGGTGTTATCGGTCCATATTATGTGTGTGTGCCAAAAGGTTATACTTTCTTCACAAGTGCACGATTTTGCTCCGAAGGGTCTTAACCCTCTGGACTACGAAGGCTCTGCTCTCAGATTAATCAATTGTCGCTCATAATTTTGGTATTAGGAGACTGGGGTTATCTTCTGCATCTTTTTGCTTTCCCGCTAGAGGTTTCCAAAAGATCAAACGAGAGAACGCCTAACAGGTTAAGTGCGAATGCCATAATAAACTATTGTGGGAGGCGTGGCCGAGCGGTTAGGGTGCTGCCATCAAAAATTCCGGGTTCGAATACCCGGTGGGGTCCGTGGAAACTTGTTGGGATTGAGTGGTCTACAATTCTAGATTGATATGTATTACAGCTATTGATTTAAATACAGAAAAACCGCTCTCTCCCATGGCTCACTGAAATTGGCAAAGGGACATGAAAGCATCCCGTCCTTCGGAGGGGACGTTAAAGCCGTCGGTCCCGTGTACAGAGAGTCACAACTGTACATTACATCGCAGTCAGTGTCGATTAAGAGTAGGGTGAAAACCCCTGATGTTCCCAATCCGCCCCAGCCTCAAAAGCGGGCCATGTTAAGAGAGTCGAATCATGGATACAAGCGGTCCCAAATCAGCTTACTCAGCTGAATAAATCTGACACACACCACAGCCCTACCCAACGAATGTGGAGACGCTAAGGAAGAATAAACAAGAAGCAATAAACAGGCTACCAGCGATGTTGTGGGAATGTGGCCTCTTCCAGCTGACTTTTTAACTCGACGAAAAACCTGTAGTTAGCATGAACTTGGTGATGACAATGGATATAAACATGGAATCGTGCCTCTAACAGTCTCAGAAACCGGGAAGTAAGCAAAAGACAAACTTTATTGGCGGTCATTTTGAAATTTAATTTCAAAATTTGCGAAACTTCTCCACCTCTAAAATAATTACACAACGTTGTAATCAGTGACCGTAAAAAAAAAGTCGTTTTAAATGGCATTTAAAACGACATGTTTTACAGATCTGCACGTTGAGAGTCCCAGCTGTTTTCCCAGTTAAAGGTGTTTTACGTCATTTTATAAAC
>JAMKCH010029026.1:0-18002 GCA_023653785.1 Ophioderma brevispina
GAAAACCAATATGGGCTGCTAACCTAGTCCAAAAATCCCTTAAAACTCTTAAATTTTAAATAGAGACATATTTTGCGGTACTGAGGTGTGTGTAAAGCACGAGTAAGTGTTTAATAATGTAATTTGGAATCATTACTGTACTTGGTGCCAAAAAAATCCAATTGGCGCTCACAAGCAAATATGCATTCAGAATCATTAATGATCTTAAAAACGCCTGCATTATTACCTTATTCATGACTAATAATATCATCCTGACCCAAACATGTTCTGCCGGTTTAAAATCTGTTACACTTATGGAAACACACTCTGCAAGTGGTTCTTTAATCCTCTAGAATGCTTTTTGAACACAATCCCGGACACCTCAAGTGTTCTCATAAACATTTTGCAGTGTAAACGGCATTATTCAGTGTCTAGATTATGCTTTAATACTTCTGAAATATTAAAACAAAGAAATTACTATTCTCTGTATTGTATTAGTTTAATTTAAACTTCTACCATACAACATTAATGATTAAGTACAAGATGTTGTCTTTAATTAATTACCAAACTCGTATCTGGGATTTTGTTTTGACAAATAGCAAATTTGGAATTAAAAAAAAAAAAAAAAAAAATATGACAATTTGTAGTTTCAAAGATCTTAAAAGCGGTCATCTGGCTGCCATCTTTATTGTTTAAGCATATTTAACACGCAACGCGGTAGTTTTGACCACCAATCATGCTCCTACGAGCAGGTCTCCCTCTCCAACCTCAAAGGGCAGCCTATTAATTTTTTCTATCTTTTTTTGGACTTAGAATTTTTCTCTCTAAACCCTGACAAAATAATTGGAAAAATTTTCATATTATTTTAAAGAGGCAGTAGCGAGATTCGATCCCAATACCACTGTATCAGGAGATTAGCTCCTACCACAAACCAGCGAGGATTGGTGTGCCAAAATTTGCAATCTACTCCTGATAACATTTACGGATAAATCGCTTCTGCTCTTGTGGCCAGCAATCAATATAATGAATAGCTTCCGCTCTGGAACGATTGCCACAACCCCTGCTCCAGGAGCATGAGCAATGGAAATGTCAATATGAGTTTCCCTAGCTCTGGGTATAGAGTCCTCCTTATGCCTCTATAACAAATATTTGATGAGTTATGGTCAATTGAATGATTTCGGTTCATATTGCTTTCTGTGTGGCCATATTTGATTTGATGTTGTGTCTGATCAAATCACATTAAGAACCTGCCCAGTAGATCCATCGTGCTTTAAACCTGGATATATACAAAATTAATTGCCATTTGAATGAATTTGAGTGTAGTGGCAGCCATATGGATTTTCTAGAAAATGCCACTAAAACGAATTTTCCACACCCTCCAGAAAATTATTGGTTAGGTGCTCATAAACTAAAATCGATCGATAGAACAAGTACGTACTCCATTTCCTCCACCCTGCGCCCACAATTCCTCCTATTTTTCATGTTATTTGACATCAGTTTAACATAAACAGAACAAGAAACCGTTGCACTCTCCCTTTGTGTAAATGAAACAACAATTTGCATTAAATCCTATATGAATATTCCCTTTATTTGCAAACTCAATTCGAGATAAGAGCAAACTCATAAAGAACAAGTGCGACCAACGTTGGCCCGAACTTTTATTAACTTGTTTCGTGACTGGAAATGAAGGCGTGCAATTAGATTGAGCTATTGCAGTTTATTCGTTGTGTTGCCATGGCGCCTTTTACTGTAAAATGGAATATTAAATCATTGGTTCCTGCAGCTGAAGGCGGATCTAAGCAATAGCTATCAAACTTATTTCAGTACAATCTATGTTTACCTCAACAGTTATTTTTTAACCAACACAACATTCGTTAGTGTGTATATTTGAAAGCAAACTATCTGTCCGATAATTTTATGGGCTTTTTAAATGCAACTGCAGTTGGGCATAACTCAGGATGCATCGCCTACATTGCTTCATCTCAAATCAAACTACCAACTGGTATCATATCGTCCTCAATTTGTTCGCAAACTTCCTGTCCACTCGGTCGTTCTCCGTCAAATTGCGGGGAGCGAATCGAGCACACGGGTCTTTATGACTTCCATGACCGTGTCAGTACTTGGGAGCCGGAATTAGGGTATATGCTGCCCATTTTGCATCTACACCAGTAATAGTGGCGTTGGTGAATCATTTTGCGTAGTTCTTGGATTTTTGAATCTTGTATTTTCATTTACCTCTTTCATGTCGCTTCTCAATGTTAATTTTGAGCGTTTTCTAGCGGTAACTAGACCATTTCAATACCCAACTTTAATGACGGTGCCGCGAGCACGTATCATTTCACTGGGACTTTGGATCTGCGCGCTTGTAATGGCGTCTCTCAATTGCTTCATGCCAGGAAGATCCATTTATTACTCCGAAAGCATGCATGCTTGTACGACAGGTCCAGAAGATCCAACAGTTCTGGATATCAAAGGAACTGTGTTCATTCTTCTCTTTGTTATAGTACCATTTGGATTGACATTAGTTCTGTTTCTGCGCTTATTTCTATTGGCACGTTTTCACGCTTCTAAGATCGCAGCCCAAGAGAAAGCAACGGGGAAGAAGTCTGACAGAAAAGCGTTCACGACATTCTTCATTATGACTGTCTGTCTAGCGGTAGGTTGGTCTCCAATAGTCATTGTTTCGTCTACGAAAATATGACCAGAAAGGAGATATCGTTATGGATAGTTTGTCTTGCGCAGCTGATGGCGTTTTCAAACACTGTTACTAACGTTGTCGTGTACTATCTAAGGAATACTGTTTTTAGACAAACGGCAAAGAGAGTGCTACTTTCCCGCATTCCATGTATAAATATCAGCTTTCAAACACCAGTAATATCGCTTTCTTCCTCTTCAACTTAAGTGACGGGAAGATCTTTTGTGTTGTAATGTAAGTGGCGGTGTGAAATCTTCACTGTATAAAATGGTATTACCAATTCCGCCCAGTCCTCTGCACACTTAATGTAGATTAATAAGGACAAGACCTCGAAATTCAGTTTGTACTTTGTAACATTAACCGCATCTCTCTTGATTAAAGTATTAGCATTAATAAAATAATCATCAGTTAATTAGGAGAATTCAAAAATGGCAATTGTGGAGGAATGCATATATGTTGGACCGTTGGGCCGCAATGACGAGATTCAAACGATTTGAATCCTAATGATTTGTCTTGACATATCCTTAACGTCCCTTAACTGCATTTTTCCCACTTTTAAAAAATCACGGAACGGACCCCTGCCTTGGTTTAGGGGAAATTGCCCATATCTACAAGAAAAATACCACCGCTCCCACCTCCCCTTTTTTGCGGTGATCGTCAGGTTGGTAGTCACTTCACTTACCGAAAAGGAGGTTAGGGATATGCATACATGCCACATCACACCTTACTGGTTACACACCACTATCTCACTTATACACAGTAGTCTATGGAAAAAATGGCAACTCTTACAGAGGAAATAGAACAATATCACACCAAGTACAAGCTAAAATCACCAAATAACCAAATTTTCAACATATGGTGACCAGAATTTTTTTTTTAGTTGCGAAATATTAAACTCGCAGCACGTCCGATCGCTCAGTACAAGATGTTCTATAGTCGCTGCACAGTATAGTGAGCAAATTGATGTGAAATTGCTGAGCGCGGAGTAAATTGGCTCAAATTTACTGTCCAACTGCCACTTAGTTTGAGATAACATACTAGTCTACCATGTCAATCATGAAATTCCATCACTTTCTTAATATAACTAGTGCATTTTCAGACATTTTAAAACAGTTTTTTTCAGATAGCATGCAAAAAAGTAGTCCACCCAAGATTTTTTATCCTTACGGTAGCCAGGTTAGTGGTGTATAACCTACTGCCGACAATGGGCGACCCGTCACTACGGCCTGATATGGATGACACCATAAACATGATAAATACTCTTAATTAATTCTGATGATTATTATTGCTACCATTTAGCTATTTAATTGGAACAATTGCTTGTTTAATTTAACCAAGAAAGACGCGGTATAGATAAAATCATCTTTAAAAACATATCGTGCTGTTACTAAGCAAATCTAAAAAAAGGTATGATGCATTTTAATTAGATTTGGTTACTTTCTTGCTTGGTGAGGGAGACTAGACTGAAAATTTTGTATTGGGATCATGTCAAATGCTATTTTAGATAATACAGGCTCTTAAGGCGGCCACTCTCTAAGTTTCTTAGATTAAAAACTAATCTGATTGCTATCAGGGACAAATCTAAAGTTTAGATTAAAATTAAATCAAAATACATTGAAATATAAATCGAATAGATTACAAATTTTAATCAAAATTTAAATTTGTCCCCCCTTTTAATCTAAGAAATTGAGAGAGCAGTCAAGAAAGCAATTGCATTTTCCCTACATGGAGTGACCAATAGCCATTTGTTTGGCTAGGTTGCAATGTGAAATAAATTAGGTGGACCAAATCTTATTTTAAATCATTAACTTGCAGTCATTGAATTGCTTTGAATATTCATGGTTCACCGAGGGCGTCACATATCGGGCGTCATCAGCCATGGATTGCAAGTTTTGCTTATTTATTTTTAATCCTTGTTGCATTCAATAAAGCAATTTGCTCGATATTTCAAGAGCGTCATGTTCATCTATCAGTTATATATAACACCGAGTAAGACGTCATGTACCTACGAAGACATGCATGGTAGTTACTGCACTAATACAAAACAAAATGTTATGAGTACTTATAAAGAAAAGCTAATAATTAAAATTAGAATTTTGCTTTCAATTATTAAACCGCGAGGCCGCCAAACATTCAATAAGCACGCTTATAGCATATAGCAATATAGCATTATTTTTTGAGCTTGTCTTTTTTTGTTTTTGTTTTTTTTTTGGTTTTTTTTTTGTGATTTGTTTTGTTTTTGGTGATGTTATTGGTGATGTGGCGGTGGTTGCTGTTTGGCTAAAATTTGCATTGTATTTATTGACTTGTATATCTATTACATTTACGTGGTGACGGTGACAGACATCAATTTAGTCAGCTCCTCCATAACACTTTTTCTTGCAGCTCGATGTTTGGTGGAAATAAAGTTTATTTGATTGATTGATTTTATGTTTTGCATAACTTGGAGGTTCAGTCAATTGTATCAGAAACGGGCACACACAGAGAAAAAATACATAACAATTTGTAAGTATTGAACCTCATAATAATTGAGGAAATTTACTTTTAATAACTAATTTTACCGAATTATGTTAAGTTTTACATAATTTTGGTAAAACATTTAATTATTACATGTATGAGGTTCTATGCTTACATAACTTGTGCAATGTTTATATAACTCGTGTCGTAATTTTTCGGTCTGCTCTTCGATTTTGGCGTCCTTTCAATTTACCCGTTACGGATTTAAGTTTTTATCCGAAACCTTAAACAATTTCAAGACTTGATAAATTAAAAACAATATCTTTCAATTCATAAATCAACCAGCAAAATTAAAAAAAAAAACACATTTTAGTTTTTGTTAAAATAATTATGCAATCTGATTTAATTTCATTTCAAGGTTTGTGAATTCAATTGGGTTATTAACGTTCATTTGTAGATAAGTGCAATTTATGCCAGCTACCTGAACGTTTCAAACACTTAGTATGCTATCGATTACTCTTAGGAGCCGTATTCTTCAAATGGGAGTCTAAACTTCATAAACCATGTGTATAAGTAATTATAAGTCCGCCGTACTCATATTCCGGCTACACGGTAAAGAATAGAGCACGTGATTCAGTTGATCGTTTCAACTCAACATTGTTTTTGCATCACACCTTTATATTCGTTGTCGTCTATGGAGCACGGACTGTGGCTCCAGCGGAACTATAATTATTTCCAGACCGATTAGGTTAGTCCTTAATGAATGGGCCTTTCCCCCTTTCAACCTGCTCTGAGAATGGCGATGTAACCAGTGCAACAAAGTCTTCATGGATGGGCCGTTCTGACCAAAAGAGGTTCTATATATATAGAGAGGCAAAACGTTACGTAATTCTTTAGAAATTCACCGTCTCGCATGTTTTTGCCGACCACAAAGAAAACAAAGATTACCAACAATTTTAGAAATCAATGCTTCCTCCGCTTCTTTCCACATACTGTGGGTTGCCGCTTTTTCATATTAACTAATCGGTAGTGATACAAATTAATGTAGTGTAGAGGTTGCCAGTTGTAATAATTAGCCAGGAAAGCTCATATGATTTTTTTGGTGCAACCTAGAACTAATTGCTACAAAGGTTTTTTTCTTCACAATGGCTTTCTTTGAAGTATCCAAAATGAAATACTAAAAGTCCGAAAATCCGGGTTGCAGAAATATGTTCTAATTTTGCTAATTCAAAAATGGCGCCATTTCAAAGACTTTTGTCCATAACGTAAGATCCGAGGGTCGTAGAGAAGTATGTTTGGTGTCTCTACCTATGTTTTGGGGTCTACGAAATCAATAAGAACGTGTATAGTAAAATAATGATGAGTGTTTTATGTTCTATATTTTGCAATAAATTCCCCAAAAAAAAAATGGCTGCCGTTTGTTGACTTTCTTGAAATAAGATATGTTCCATTCTGGTGTCCCGATACTTAGTTATCAAAGCACGCGATCATTATTACGTTGCCATTTAAAGACCAAAACGATACTCCAACTGATGAACACTACCTATTTAAAAAAGATTGTGAATTCAAAATTTCTTGATCAATTTATAAACCAACCAAAAGATAAAACATTAAGATGTCTACACATAAGGTGGTTTCAATAAGATTTAATTTAATCACTTTGGTCAATATGTAACACGGCATAAGGGACTTAATTCAGTTTTAAAGGCAGTTTTACAGAAAGAAAAAATCTTGTTTAGCAAATGCCACATTTAGTGAAAATATTATTGCGGGTTCTAATTTTTGAGCAATTTGCCAATGGGGATTGTCAAATTTTCCGAAATGATAAGAAGTGATTTTTTTTGTCTGTTGTTGAGCTAATCACTGGTTTAAAAATCGCAATTTAAAAACGCCCGTCAAATTAAACGCAATTCTCAAGCATTGTTACTTTATAAAACGCGGTTTAAATTTTAAGAATAGCCGAACATCGTTAAACATGTCTAAAACATTGTTAAACTTCGACTTGGTCCGGGGTTGTCAAGCCTGTTATTTTCAGAGAGTGTGATATGTGGTCTTCTTCTTAGCGTATGCGCCAGCAGCTAAATGTGTTGTTAAACGGTGGAGCCATGCTCACTGTTGATTGGTTTGGGGTTTGAGAGGTCTAGGCCACAAGTGGACGAACGGTAGGGCACTCACACTTGAGAATGTGATCCCAGAGTATTGATGGAGAAACCACATTTGGAAGGCTTGGAAGATGGCCCGCCCCCAATCGGTCTGCATGTTTGCTGTTGAGTGAAGTGGACAGACTCCTGTGCGGAATCCGTTTAAGGTGAAACCATTCCTTACGTGGAAGATTGCTACCAGGTGGTAGTGGTTAGGGTAGTTCTGTCATAGGTGTATGCTTGTGTGGTTTTGTGTAACAGTGGAGTTGATCTGGTCTTGGAGTAGTATTGTAGCCAGGCAGTATCCATGTCTGTAGATGTTGAATGGGGAGCTGAAGAGTTTAGCAGCGTGCCTACAGAAAGGTCGACGAGAGCACAGTCTCTGGTTGACCACGCTGGGTGTGTGTGTGTATGTTCCAATTGGACAGTGTTATGCAAGCAGGTTGCTTGTTGTCCAGCAGAGCCTATTCACCAGTTGGTGAGTGTGGTGTTCTTTTCGAAGCACTGCAGGTGCAATGCCTGCAAGCACTGGTTAGAAATCAGATGGAAGTGGGACGGAGGCAAACCAGTAATGGTATCAGGTTTCGTTGAGTACTTGTGTCCAGCTTATTTGTGTGAGAGCTGTTGCAACATGCTGGGGCGGGATATTCAGCAGCGCTGTAGACCAGAGCCAGGCAGTGGTGCGTGGAGTCGTGGCTGGCACCTCCATGAGGATCCACACAAGTCGGCACAAGAGGTAATTCCTGGAAAAGATACCTTGGGCGGCGTATACGGACTCGAGGTTCTGCCGGTAAGTAAGCTGCTGGTCAAGTTTCACTCCAAGATAGAGTGTGGTGCCTGTGGGATTGCTATGCAGAGGCGCTCCATGAGGGTGATTTGAGCTTGCCGCTGAGCCTTCTTGGTGTCTGAGGTGGAAGGCAGTAGTAGCGGTGGTCTTGGCTTCCTCAGCTCAGTATCCAGGTGTCTTGAGATATGCTGCAAGTAGGGCCATATCTGATGTAAGTGTCAGTGTACTTTCTACTTTGTCCAGTTGCTGTACCGAGTGGAGAAGGGCAAGATAGTCGGCGTCGTAGCCATAGGCTTGTTGTCTAGATGTTGTTTGAGGTAAAAATCGCTGATTACAAGTTAAACAGATGGAAGCCAGTAGTTACACAGGCCTTGTGGTACTCCGTCCTTCGACGACGGCAGACAACTACTCTGTCATTCGCTGGTCTTGAGAATAAAACTCGGTTTCGGTTTGCAGCATGTTACATATGAATTGTACAACGGTGACAATCCGGGATGGTCCTGAGAAACTTGGGTGTCAGGCCCGGGTGCTATACTTACAATGTAAATGGTATTATGATTTTATACCATAATTTGCTATTAAAAACGGTGACGTTTTCATGTTCAGTGAGCAAAAATTAATTTAAAGTAAAATTTTGTGGTTTTCTTTCTTATTTGAGCCAAGAAATACAATTTCCTAAACCTGTACACAAAACTGATTGCCACCCCAAATTGTGCAAACGCGCTGTACATTATGATGTCATAGAAGCAAGGTGCTGGAAACTAATGTTGGTAACTTATTTGGCAATCACTGGATAGAGAAGACCTATAGCACAAACTCACGTTCAAACTGGGTCTCTGTGGAAAATATATGGGGGTTACATCAACCCCATGGTTAGACGGGGGGGTACAAAAAATAGCCTGATGGGTTTAAGAAAATTAACGATCATATGTTTGATATATGTAGAATTAAAGGGCCATGGTCCGATTGCTAATAAGCCTTATCCCAGATACCAGGTTTTACAGCGAATTGGTCAACATTTTGGGATCTGAAGAACATCTACTATATTGGTCATTCATGTACTGTGAATCTTAGGGTAAAGGATGTATGTGGGTTTTGAATGTTATAAGCAAAATGTGCCACATTTTCGTTCTCGACCATATTGATTTTACACAGTTACCATATTGGAATTAAATATAAATCGGTCCCGGACCGCTTGTGTCGCCTGCCGTTCGCGGCTTAGGTTAGTGAATGATAGGCCTAATGACCTTTGACCTGGCTATGTGACCTTTTGACCTCATCAACAAATGAGGATCCAATGATTGCACCTTGATTCATTCAAGTTTGGTTCCAAATGAAAAACTTCAACTTTCAAATGGGTCAATTTTTCATTTTTCAGCCCTAATTTTCAACTTGCACTTGACCTCACAGACCTTTGACCTTGACATGTGACCTTTGACCCTAATCAACAAGTGGTGGATGCCATGCTGCACCTCTGACCCAAGTTTGGTTTAAAAGCCATCAAAGTATGTGGATATTACATGAAATGGTAACCCTTTTCACAACATTAATCAACAGACAGGACATCACAAAACAACAAAAGAAACTACGGCGACTACAAAAAAAATGACATTTTCAATCGCCACATCAAAATGGTGTGAAAATCGGTTCTTGCAAAACTTTACAGATGGGGTTTTTGGGAGGTGAGGCCCTTCTATCACGATAAAAAACCTTTATATACTAAAATCGGTTTTTAAAGCACAACATATTTTACGCACAACGCCAAACAAATGGTGATGAAAATTAATCTAATTCAGACCTTGTTATTGTGAGTTGTTATGTTTCTTTTTACCAATATTATGCCATATATTGCCGTTGCCACGACGCTTCGGACCCATCTCATTATTCCTTGCCACGCTGCTTACCTTGGGCTTTCTGTTTAGAACGTCGTTCGTCTCAGTCGCCCTATGCGTTCCCTGTCCTTCTGTGTCGAGCCCATATTCTAGGACCTTTTTTGTGTATCAGACAAAAAATAGCATCAAATTAAATATTGTTAAAAAAAATTTATTGCAAATTAAGCCTGAAACCAATGTCCTATGTATTAGTGTACTGTCATACTGGTTCACAGACCTTTGAAAAACATGGGTAATGACACTGGAATTATTCTGCTACGAGTTTCAGAACTCACGATATTAACCTAAATCAATCAAAATGGCGGCCATTTTGAATTTATTGCAATTAGACATATTTCTGCAACTCGATTTCCTCGGACTTTTAGTATATCTTTCGAGTACCTTAAGCAATGCATTGTGCCAAAAAAAACATTGATCGCAATTTGTTCCGGTCAAACCTCAATTTTCCTGGACTATAGTTGTTCCTGGATCATTTGGCTCAGATACTCTTTTTTCTCAAATGCAATCGCGCGTTAGGTGAAAAGATGTATTCATTGAGGCGGTTATTTAAATCAAGGACGACTGATGTGTCATTTCATTCGTATGTATGGCCATGGTTAGGACAAAATTTAACCACCAATAGACCAACATCCAAACAACTGATATTTTGGCGGATTGTTTGTATCGAAGTGGGGACCCCCCCATTTATTAAATGTGTATACAAGCAACAAACTAATAATTATTCCGTGCAATATTCAAAATGAAAGCGCCCAGCACGGACGCTGGTTTGAATGGGTTTCACCTCTTGAGTTCGGACCCTTTCATGAAGAATTTTCTCACCTGTTACGCAATATCAGAGTGGTTAAAAACAGACTATAACAAATGTTCAAACAAATTTATAAAGCGCCAAATATCCAAAGAAAAAAACAATGTTCAGTGGCGCTATGAAATTCACAAAGAATAAACTCTCTCAAAGAGATAAGTTTTAAGCTGACTCTTGAAATTGTTCACATTGGTGACATCTTGATATGGAGTGGCATTAAATACATCCATAGTGGAGTCAAGGTTTAGAGCAGAAACAGCAAATTTGTCAAATCTTTGGAGAGCACATTCTCTAGGTGGCGCTTAGCCAGCCCGATGGTTCCGAGGGGGCAATTTCCCGGTATGTGCAACAAATGTCCCGATCACAAGCAAAAATTTCCCGGTCGCAGGGCAAAAGAATCCGAAATGGGGCTGATTTAACATGAATATCCGGGTTTTATTTCCCGATTTCCCGTCAAGATTTTTTTCAGAGGGGGCACTCTGCCCCCTTTGCCCCCACCTGGCTACGCCACTGTTTAGGGTTTAAAGTTAGACTTCCAATGGAAATACCAGCCTTAGAATATCAAGAGATTCTTAAACAGATCAGTCAGAAGAAACCGACACTTTTTAATATTTCAATTAAGAAGTCAAGATCCATTGTGAATGTTTATTTCAATCCACCGTAACCTATTCAACCTTTCGTATGAACAAAACATCTCCAGTTTCAATAGGGTTGAAAATAATGTAAAAAGCAACTTTATTCATAGTGAACTGTAGACACCGTGTTTTCAAAGTTTTTAGTATGGTGTAAAATATTGGTTTCTATATGAGGCTGACTTTAAATCAGCATATTTTGTTTTTGTTCGTTCTGCATTTTTTAAATGTTGTTTCTTTGTTTTTAGCCGAGACTATTATATTCTATTATAGAACCTGATCGAATCAACAAAATATGAAACATGACTAAGCAAAAGTTCGAAACCATGTTTAAACAAATGTGTGAATGCGTGAAGAAAATGAACATCAGACGTGTGTAATGAGTGGGATAAGTAACTGATCTTTCTCTAGATGGTAATTGAGGGCTTGAAGCAATCACAATCGTGAAGCAATCACAGCGAAACTTGTGGTTAAGAAACTAAATTACAACGATTTTCAGACTGCTTGTAAACTTAAATAGTTTTGTTACGACGTTTTGCCGCCGCTGCCAATATCCGAAGTTCTCTTAGCGTGCTATCAACTTCTCCGCATTAGAATTTTCAATTGAGATAAATCTTCAAATTCAGATATTTAGACGTAAAAGCACACCATCAAACAGCGATAAGAAATCCGAAGTTGGACCAAAACCGAAACACAACTACTATAAATCATCAGTTTCGCGTAAATAACGTTTTACATAACTTTCCTTGATCTATGACACAGGCTGGGAATCATATCACCTTTGGTAAAGAGGAGAAAGAAAATGCCAAGAAATTGCCCAGTCGACCCAGAATCCTAAAACTTAAAGGCCCGTATTCCAGAAAGTTGTTTAGCGCGATTTTAAGCTAAGCAAACGTATATCTGTGAGATAAACGTATCGCTTAAGTAAATGCAATTCCAGAAAGGTGTTAGGTGTTTGAAGTTAAACGCAATTTTAACTCCGCTAAAATGCATCTAAATTTAAACTAGGTATCAGGCTAGTTTAGAAGTTAAGTTCAGAAGTGGTTTTAATGTGTGTTTTCGTCAAGTAAGCGGTTCACTGCACTGCACATTTGATCAGCAAGCAATGCACAAACAAACCTCTCTTTTGAAGCCTGTATAGAAGATTCTAGTGAAAAAGTCACCGACGCTAGTCACCGACGGCAATTCGCGCATGTGTAGTACACTCGGGTGACTGACCTAAGTATACACCGAACCGAATGCAGTAAATCTGTGTGTACATTGTACGTGTCATGCAAACCATGCTTGACCGCGCCCACAAACACGTTCCCGCGCATATAATTATGACAGCAATCAATACTCCCATTGCATTTCCCAGTTCAAACTTGGTTCCACTGCTGGAAAATAGCCATGCATATTTGCATTGTCACCTTATTAAAATTAAATGTCACCTTGCAATGATGACACTGTGGGATCAGGAATGATCTAAGTAATACCGACACAGATAGTACATCTCACTAGTCACATTATATCGCGCATAATCTACGATTATTTAGGAGTACTTTTTCAACCCTCAATTTCCGGGATCAATCATGGCGCAACGTTACTGACATAAAAACAACACCAACACTCAACAACGGAAGGTCTTATTTAAATTATGTTTTCAGCTTCCGATAGCCGAGACCATACCGGATTTTCCCATTATCATTGCGCATATAATTTTGACCACTTGAGGTCTAAAAAAGTCTCTCGAACGTCATGAACACATATTGCAGAATTTCCAAAATCACCCCAAGCTGTATCACAAATATGACGTCACCATTCAGTAATGAGAGTAATGAGCGGCGCTCTTCATTTGTAAATTGTATTGGAAGAAGTGTGTACGTGCAATGGCGCATTATTCCGGCCAGTTGATGCAATACCCTAAACGCTACGGAAAGCCGTGATACACTTTGGGCGCTCAACCATTAAAACACAATGCGATCTTTTGTACACTCATGTTAACGTCTTTAAATAACGACGATGTTACTCGTGTTTAAAGCTTTTGTTTAAGCAAATGGTTAAAAATGTTTAAACGCGTTTTGCTAAAAAGTTTTTGGAATACGGGCCAAAGTGATTAAAAATCGAAGTCGATATGGTCTTAGTACCGCTTTTTCGTGCAATTAAGCTTACAATGAATTGGAATCTTATCGTTCACGCAATTTCGAATTATGCAAGAAAATGCCTATAGGAGGAAGGCATACCAACGGTTTAAACTATACATTGCTAACGATCGCTAATATTATATAATGCCAGTGCCGCAGATGGATGACTCGCAGTAAGATCACAAAAGGCATGGAGATTATTAAAATGAAATCAGGATAATTTCTTTACAATTATATTGTACCCATCTTCGTCATATTGGTGTATTGCAAATCAAGCACACTTATTTTAGATTGGTTACTTTTGCCGAGTTGAATTTTGGAAGAACAAGAGCGTTTTTAAAATGGTCCTGTTTTCCGAGATTCCGTCTAAAAGAAAATACGGCTTATTTTCGTACTGAAGTTTAACATCTCTAATTGGCATTTTGAAGGACATTTTCACAAAGAAGTACCCCAAATTATGCTCTTGTTCTTATTATTATTTAATACTCATTGTGTAATTTACAAAGCAATACTCGGGTGAATCGCTGAGTACTCCGTGGACTCAATATAATTGTGTTTTCGGGGTTTCTTTTACTTGCGAATGACTTTTTGGACTGTTCTTTTTATTTGATATTTAACTTCAACTTCATTTATGTTAAAAATTCAATATGCAACAACAAACACACAATGCATTAAACAGAACAAGCTTATGGAGGAATTTACTGAAAGGCCGATACGCCTGAGCAGAATGAGGTCACCTCCTTAATGATGCTAACAGACTTATACAAATATATAGACAGCAATTCCCCCGGGCAATTCCAAAACAAACAAGAAAACAGGACAATGTCCATGACAGCAGAAATCAAACCAAGAATTAAGCCAATAATGACATATTTAGGATAGTGTTAAAAATGATCATTCATATTTGGAAATGACTTGACGTTTGAATTGTTTTCGAAAATGGTTGACTGAATTGGGATTTTAAAGAGGTTCTTCCAAATAATTTGTTCCAAAGAACATGAAGAATGGCCCCGATGTTCGCACTTCTTGATCAGAGAACATGTCGAACACTATCTTGTTTTTTGTTTTTTTTGTTTTGTTATAAGTATTGCTGTTTCTTATGTGATACTTGTGAATGTCAGAGCGTTTTTGTAAAAATACCCTTCAAATGAATTAGGCAACACATCTTAGTGTTGTCTTGGTCATTATCTTTTAACCATGGACGAACTGTAAAACATCGTGCAAAGAAGTCAGTGCTTAAACAGATTTATAATAGAAAATGTACTTTTACCTTGCTTGAAAGATGAAATACAATTAACTCGAGATAGGAATTTTTGTGTGGTCAAAAGTAAAGTTAGTTGATGACTTCAAAGCTTTTAATAGGTCGGTTGTACTTTGGGAATTCAATTTCTCTTTAAATACTGTATAATAAATATAAGGATTAGTCGTTCCAGAGGGGGTGTAAATTAAGAAAGGACCTTTGTAATGAAAAATTTCCGTTATGAAACGAGAATAAAAAGAACACTATAGTTGGTGTTGTGTATACAGAGCTCATACAGATAATTTAATCGCAGATATCGATCCTGTCTATCAAAAAAAGTAATTGCAGAATAGAAGGCGTGTTATATAATGGAGGACTTTGACATATATCACGAATATCTTGAACTTAATATTCACTTTCCTTGATACAAATTATTTATAAACCAACGAGAATTACAGTCACTACTGCCACAGTCATTGACAATAATTGACAAATAATGAAAATCTTGTTTTAGTCTGGTGCTCGGCCCAAAGAACCTTGCATGTGACCTTGCGCAAGAGTCCACACAAAAATATTTTTTGATGGTTTCTTAAGCAATATTGACCTACTGAATCTAAAATCTGGATGAGGCCACTTTGGCATCCTTGAGCATATTTTGAGATAGGGTAGGGGTTAAATTAACAGGGGTGAATTTGTCAAATGCTTCATAATGTTAAAAGGGGTATAGTCATGTTCATCTGGTCCTCTGGATTTAAAAAAGGTATAGTTGCTTATCTAGACATTACTCTTAACACTCAAGTCTAAAATAGTTTGTTTCAAGGTCAGTGCCTGGGGTAAACATTCCAGATGCCACAATTACTTTTTTCAAAAATGGCTCAAATTCTTCCTTCTGTTGATATTAATGTCAATATAGTTACATACTTTTGTTGGACATTTGTGGTATAAATAAGGGGACTAATGGAGAAGGTCCACAGGATCTATGGGGTTGAATAATTTTAAGTCTCTGTAGATACTAGCAATGATTGAACATGAGGTACATGTTTTATTTTCTGTTTCAACATTCCCATACGAATTTTGAAACCAATTTGAAACAAATCGGATCGTTGTTAATATAGTTAATCCCATGATCCCTTGACAAATTTGGTCTGTAGTGTAAACACAAAAGGTTGCAGGTATAGCAAACTATAACCTTTTTAAAAACCTTGGACAAGATAAACACTTCTATAACATATTTCAAATCCACATGAAACATTTACAATTTACCCTGTTAATTTACCCCCTTCCTATCTTAAAATGCTCAATGAGCCAAGTGGCATCCATCCAGATTGGAATCAGCAGGCCAATGTTGCCTAGAACCATCAAACCATTTGTGTGGACGCCTGCGCAAAGTCATATGGGTCGAGCACCGGACTATTTAACTGAAGTTATACAACTGAATTTATTCATTGAAGAAATGCTGTAAGTAGAAAAGATCCACGGTCACCTTGGATAACCGAGGACATTAACCATAGTACACTAACACTATATAAACTGTTTTTTTTCATCTCCAAATCAAGACCGGTTAAAGTCCATTATAGTCCCCGGGAGCCACAGGAGCCGGTGTAAAAGAGATATGGTCCGGTATAGGTGTCATAGTCCGGGCTCCATAGCGACGAATAAAGCGTGAAACTACTGTTGCGTGAAGAGTCAAAAGAATCGAGTGCCCTATTCTTTACCTTGTAGTCGAACTGAGTACGTCAGACTATAATTACTTCTACACCTGTGTTGGCAGAATATATAGTCCTCCGACTCACAGTCAGCCTACACTCTCAGCACGGTTTGGTTAAAATTTTGACCAACTTTATTAACCGCTTATTAAACGGTGACCAGCCCAACGTTGTGTATTTTTTTACCCATTTGTTGGGTAATGTAAACGTATGTTAGCATTATTATTGGGCAAAATTTGCAGCACTGTTGAGGTGGTAAAAATGTATACCTAATCATCTGCTATCTTACCCCAACAAATGGGTAACAATTTACCCAAGTTGGGTTGTTCACCTGTTAATTAGAGAGGGTGGGGATAGGGAGCAAGGACTTGGTGTCAAAACTCAATCGTTCAGTGTCCCAATACTATCAGCTTTACACCTTGGTATAGTATGGAGTTATACGCAATGCCAGGTAGGTAGTGATGTCAACTGTGGTTGTCATTTTTTCAATAGGGCCACAATTTAAGTTTACACAGGGGTCAAACTTTCAAATTAGTCTCCAATCATGCTGAAATATATGCCAATTTCGTCTAGTAATAATGGATTCAAAAAATATCTGGTTTTTTGTCAACATCTATGCCATTGGTTTTAGAGTTATTGGGTATTAAAAAATTGGACTAAAAGTGCAAAAAAGAGTTCAAATTTCCATTTGTACAGGGGGTCAAAGTCGAAGTTGCCAATTTGATAAAATGAAACAAATTGTTCATCTAGCTTAATGTGTCAAATAAGGACTAGTTTGTAGCATCTGTAATGCATTAGTATCATGCTATGGTGACAAAATAGGTAAATGGGCAAAAAACACAATTGCCTTGACCTTCGTTGACATTTATCTCGTTAAGTAAACATTGAACATAATCCAAAACTTATATATTTTTGGGCGTACTATCCCAGGCAATAAGTTGCAAGCATTTTAGAAAATTAATAAGAGTAGTAACTTTCAATGTTGACCCCGTACAAATGAGTGTGACCTTTAGCAATTTTTTACCCATAACTCCAAAACCAATGTCATAGATGGCTACAAACTATACATTTTTGGAGATCCTTGTGGGTTTCTAAACGGACAATATGGTAACATTTCAACATGATTGGAGTAATTTAAAAGTTTGACCTTGTGTAAACTTAATTTTGCCCCTATTGAAAAAGTGACACCATAATTGACACCACTAACTACCTTGCATTGACGTCGAGGGTCCATACCAACTACTAAAAGGTGTCAAACCTTAGATGTAGTCGGGCATGAACGGACTCCCTAAATAAGGACCCTATGATTTCTGACTTCTGCTCTATAATACATGTTGGTTAAAATTTTGAACAATGTTCTGAGAGTGTACAACAGTGAAGAAGAGGGCACTCGATTGAGTTACTCGTTCATGCAACATAGTTTCACGCTTTATTCTGCTGTCGTTTATCCTGGACTATGGTTCCTGGTCGGAGCATATCTCCTTTTACACTGGCTTCAAAAATCCTATCGGAATAAATTAATACTTTAATTCCGTAAAACCAAGCGTT
>JAMKCH010029027.1:0-18191 GCA_023653785.1 Ophioderma brevispina
TTTGCAGTCTTGGAGGGAAATTTGATTGTGTTCCCGGGAAATTTGGCATTTTTCCAGCCCTGGAACCCATGTTACACTCTATGCATGGTTCGTATATCGTTTAGCTCAACCTCTGCAAAGCATGCTGGAAAGGAGCTGAAAGGCATGGGCCTCTGCAGTGGTTCTGACCCTATACACATACCTCTACTGAAATAAAGACCCATGCAGACCTTACTAAGGTCTCTTCCTATTCACTTATAAAGATAAGGGAGCTGGATTACTGGAATTACAACATTGACCTCTCCCCAGATATTTAAGGACACAAAACCCTGACCAAAATAATCTCATCAAATTGATTTCATAACAAAAATTAACAAAATCACTAGGCTTAAAAAGTAAACCAGTCAAGCAAAGCAAGGTCACTGCATATTTGCAAGTGTCCAGATAAAAATGCTGCAGAACGTACATAAGTAATAAATTGGAACACGATGCCAAAATGGTGTTGTTTTTGTAGGTTTAACCAATTAAGTGATTTTTAAAAAATCTCTGACATTATACAATGCTGTGCTGTTTTGTGTGCTTCAGTCATTCTGCCTGCCCAAATCAGCATGCTGTTTTTAATTCGTAAAACACAGAAATAAGGCATGCACTGTTTTGTAACACAGCCCATATGTCACGTGCCATTCTGTGCATTTCAGTAAATATGTGAAATTATTAACGAGGTGTTTCTGTTTTGTGTTTTGCCACAATTTTGTCCTGGTGTAGAACCTGAGAACATTTACTGAAAACATTAATTTGTCACGAAAAGGGTCTTATTTGACAAATAAAAAAATTGTCATGCAATTAAATTTTTTTATCATTCAAGAAAATATTAAAGCTAAAAATGTTTTCATAATGTTCAATTAACAATTACCAGCTTTTCAAATTAATTTTTATCATCATAGATATTTTCATGACTTTAAAAATTTCACTTTTTAAAATTGCATGACAAATTTATGAATGTCAAAATTGTCGTTAATTTGTCATTTCTAGTGCATTACAAATTACATGACAAACTAAATGACAAATAATGCATTCATTATTTGTCATTTTGATGGACATGACTAATTTAATAAGAAACTATAAACTCATAATTTGCCATTTAATTTGTCATACACTCAACTTTAATTTTGAATTAGTCAAATAAGACACTTTTTGTGACAAATTAATGTTTTCAGTGTTCATCTTGGATATAACCCTGTGATCGTTTGTGCAGCTGTTCAGGAATTCATATGACATAACTTTCAATTGTTTATCAAGCCTTATTTACTAAAGTACACATAAATGTTGTTCAGTATATTTGTGAAGTAAATGTTGTGCTGCTCTGTAATTTATCCTATCTTGTTAGGGAATTAGATTAACAAAAATATCACTATTTAACTTCAAATAAGTCAATTACAAATCAGTACCTGATTAAAACAAACCAAAATTAGTAAGGAGACACATAGAGTAGATGTGTTCTTACTTCCATGTTGTTGTTAATTGAAAATGCATGTTTTCTGGTACTCATTTTGTGTTCTGCTTGTTTTGTGATAACTTGGTTCCTGTTGCATTGTGTGATAACAATTGAACATGATTGTTGAGCCAAGTGGAAACACATTGTCAAATTCTGAGTTGACTAATCAAAGCCAGCAGATGTATTGAGTCAATCCCACAATGCACCAGTTTTGGGAAATTTCACCTCAATAGGGTCATGTGATCCAACAAAAATCCTATTCTTAACATGTAAAAACCCTGACTTTTTACGCTCATTTTTGCCCACAAAGCATAGTACTTAGGGAATTTTTTGCATGATCATGAAATGTCTTGAGGTTCTTGAACTTTTGGAACACTTTTTTCCCTAAGTACTGACATGTGTTTAGTACAGTACAATATAGGTACATTGCAATGCATTATGGGATTGATTCAAAACACCCTCTGAATCAAAACCTGACCCTGAATAGTGTGGCTAATCAAAATCAATCCTGATTTCCACATATGTGTGTAAACAACTGCAACTTATAACAATACAATATTCTGTTCCAGATCTTTATTTCAAGGAAGAGTTCACTGCACCTTCATGCCCTGCATTTAGCAGTGACCACGATCTTCACATTCTCGGCTTCACTTTCACCTACTATTATGCATTGCTTGTTAAATGCTTTGTTTTGTACATTACTTTTTCATAATGAAACTTAATCTATATTGCAAATATTTTCTATAATCTTTATATTGTAACTCTTATTGTCATACATTGCTGTGATGTTGAAGTTCAAATAAATTTGATTGATGATTGATTGATTAGTGGTATGATTAAGATTTTGGACTAACTCCATTGATGTTGGGAGAAATTAAGTGGCATATGCAGTGGCACACAGAGGCAGTCGATCCAGAGGGGCAAATTTCCAAGTCGTCCCACCAGAGGGGGCAAAATTCCTAAATCATCCCGGTGATTTGCTCCCCTTAAGTCTGAATTTGACAAAATGTGCGCGTAGTGGGCGAAAATTGACGAATTTACTTTAAAGGTGCATTTCGTGATTTCAGCACCTGTTTTATTCATTGATCACTAGATATCCTTGAGAAAAGCTTATTCTCAAAATTTGAGCTTATCCCGAGGCTTGCGGTTTGTGTTATGAGTAATTGCTTGTTTCCCATGGTCCCATAGGCTACTGGGTGCTTGTACTTTCTTTCCCCTTGTTACAGACCGAAATCCAAAATTGCGAATTTCTTACAGATGCGACCGAATTTGCACATAAGATTGGGCACATGGGGATAACTAAGGCTAACGGTTTAGATTATATAAAAATCTCAACATTTTTTAGGTAAGTCGGGGGGGACGAGGCTGTGGATCACGAAATGTCCCTTTAATTTTGCCCAAATTTAGGTTGAAATTGGTTGAAATTCCAAGAAGGGGATGAAAATGCGTATTTTGGTCGATATTGTCCCGCATTTTCAAGCCAGAGGGGGCAACTTGCCCCTAAACTTAAGTTTAGTCTCCCAACATTAAACCTGTATTATTAAAGAGACACTGGCTCATTTAAAAATAGCGCACCCTCAAGATTTTTCAAAATCAATATTTTTGCATGGTTGTAAGGCTTTTATATACAAAAGCCCTCACCCGAAATGATTAAGACCAAATCAGCTTCCTTAATGGGTAAACAGAACGATTTTATAATTTAACGCCGGCGACGTTAAATTCAGCAGACGACGAAAATGGCATTTAACACAAGAACATGCACACTGTATGCATGTTTCCCACGCTATGCACACTGTTTGATCGGTCTATAACCTTTGTGGTTTTAATATCAGTGAGTACAAGTCAAAAATATTCATGTAATATACACATTTGTTGATTAAAGTTATGGAAAACTTAAAAGTTGGCCTACAAATTACCTGGATGTCTTTATCCTCATATCAATGTCCCTATCTGTTTTGGGTATGTTATTTTTATGTGTAAAATATATCTCTGTTCTTCCAATGGCCTAGACTATCATTTGAGAGCAAATTGAAGAAATTTCATATTTTGTGAAAATGTGCCAGTGCCAGTGCCGCTTTAACTGCCTGTGGGGACTGGGGATTGTATTTACAAAACATGAATTCTTCATTTTCTGTTTCACTTGCTAATGAGCTGATTTATTTTGAGCAACTGTCACATTCATTTAACTGAGAAAGAAATGTTTTTAACATATATATCAACAAAATAGTATAGTGTGGCTGGCATTTGGTTAGATACTGATAGTAAATTATCACAATGGGAGAAGTGTTTAACATGGAGGGAAAAAGAAGAAAACTGACAAACTAACTCACAGACCTTGTCGAGAAAAGGGTTGGAAAACAACTGAACATAGTTTTCTTAGCCTTATGGGGTGTGCGACAACATGGGTTCAAAGGAAAACAATTGGCTTATCTACAAGTAAAAATGCTGAACATGTAAAATGCTGGGGGAGAATAGAAACAAAACCAAATAAAATTGATACGGAAATGTCTTGTTACCTGGTATACATGAGTTATGGAATGTCATTCTATGGCTTATCAAGCATATCACTGATATTGGTGACATTTCAGATTTGTCAGCTTTTTTAAAGGACGAGGACGAGATTTTTTTGAGGATACAAATTTCTCTCAAATTGCACTGGATCGGTCGTAGACGGCCCTGCTTGCGGTTTTGTGTTATGAGCAAATTTTTGCTTGTTTCCCACGGTCCCATAGGCCACTGTGCAGTAATTTCTGTCTGAAAATACAAAAGTGCAATAAAGTAAACTTTTAGAAAATGTTTGATTTTTGGCATACTTGATAGTTGCATGGGAGAGATTGAGTAGGATGGGTCAATGACAGTAGAAGCTGTTAACTCAACCTATTAAATAGGTTTGAAACTGATGCCAGAACATATAGCCTTCTAGGCACCACAGCTTATATGCTTGTGGGGACTGTACATGTAGATAAGTAAAAGTAGATATCCTACTGGGAACTTGCTAGCCAGAATCTAGTGGATTGATGGACTGATTGACTTGGTAAATTATTTGCTTTGTAATTTATTCATTTGATGACATAGAAATAACTAAGGGTTACCTTTAAAAAGGAAACCCTTCGAGATATTTTTGGATCTCCAGCAGGCCTGCGAAATCCCCAGTATCCTGGTATCGGCGTTCCCAGAAAAAAAATCAGGGCTGCAGAAAAAAATTCAAGACAGCAAAAAAAAAAAAAAAATCCAAACCCCATAACTATTCTTTGGAATCAGAGAATACTGAGGCAGATTTTTTTTAAATGTATGATTTTTTGTTGATTACATGGATCTTTTTTGTACATAAAGGATAAGTGCAGTGTCCGTAGGGACTTTTTTGATGCATGCTCACGATGGGCATCCATTTCACTAAATTTTCACAGTAAATTTTTTAACCTAAAGACCTTAGTTTCCCAGAGAGGATTTTATTTTTCTCTGGCCTGATTTCCAGTTTGAAAAGGACAACTTTGCATCTTGTGGCTAAATTTAGTGTAAAAGTCCAGTTTTTTATTAAGTGTTAATAGGATTTTTATGGGATCACATGACCTTATTGAGGTGAAATTTCCCAAAACTAGTGCATTGTGGGATAAACTCAAAACACCATCTGACTCCAAGTATTGTATTGTGAAATCTAGCAGTTGGACCATCTATCATTTTAATCTTTGTGCAGTACATATTTATTGTGTACTATTCAGGGATATGTCTGTCATATCACTTTGAAATCTTTGGGACCAAGATAATGGGAGTAGTATGGAGTTGGCAAGAATGCAAAATTGTTGTGATTCAACTTCCCTCTTTACAATGTCATAGATTGGGTTGTTATTTTGTCACAGTGCTATCATTTTGTATCATTGAAACATCAACTGCCTCTACATTGTCACTGACATGTGTGCAGAATCAAAGTTCTGTGCAGAAAAGAAACAGTTACTGCCAGATGATTTAGACTTTGACTTTGAAGAAATACTCTGCATTGCTTCCATTTGAAGCCAAACGCAGAGGGTTGAGTGCGCAGAGCGGTAAACTAGTCCAGATGTTTTTTGTGTCTTAGATGAGTGGTAACATGCTCCTTAAAGGTTGATGTTGTTGTTATCTTAACTAACTGTTCAGGCAATATGTTCCAAAGTTGAATTGTTGCAGGGAAAAATGAGTCTTGGTAGCAGTTCTTTTTCCATCAATGATGGTATAAAGTCGGAGTTACCATAGCATAATGTGCAGCAAACAAATGATTGGCAGAACATCACAGTCATGCAGAGTTGGGTGGTTTTCTCATGTAGCAGTACAAAGTCCTCTGGTTCTCATTATTTTAAGAGTTAAGGACATGGTATATGCCTACTTGGAAATTCATTTACATTTCCTAAGCAGCTAGAAACAAAACTTTTGATTGGATGACAGCTCACCCATCACAGTTGATAACTTCTCAGTTCATTGACATGTAATGGATGATCTGGTCCATGGTCTTGAGAGTACCATTATGTGTACAATGCCCAGATATCACAAGTGTTGTTTTAAAACCTGTTTCCTGTAAGTTTGAATTTGGTAATCTCGGTGCAATGGGCAGTGGTAAAAATATTTAGGATCTATTTCATTTGATTGATAAACTACCCACAATGTTCCACATTGCTGAAGTTATAACAACGAAATTGTAGGGTCTTTGGGTGTATTTCAAACATATATACTGTGGTTATATAATTTCTCTAATATGAGAGGGTTTCCTTTGATCTCAAGTATTTACACTAACATATAAGTACTAACATTCTTGCTAAGTGATGGTTGTCTTTTTAAAAGACTATTCTTGTTAGTTCTTGGTCTTAGAAAGGCTTGGATGTTGTTATGACGAGTGGGGCGGATGACTGGCGTGAGAAACTTTTGTGCCGGTATGGCAACCTGGCCCGTGTTGATCTTATGTAACATTTGGAAACGCTGCCTTCTGACCTAATTGTAGAGAGTCCCACTCTAGGGTCTGTAACATTTTTGTAACAATACTGGTTTGGTTGTAATTTAAACTACAAGCAAAAGGTGCTGCCTTGTGCTGCACAGATTCCACCTTCTGTACGAGTCCCTTGTCACTGATGTCCCAGACACAGCTGCTGTATTCAAGGTGCGGACGCACCAAGGATTTATATGCTGTGGATTTTAGGTTTGTAGTGCAGGGATGTAGATTTCTGCATACTACTCCTAGCACTCTATTTGAAGAGACAAGACTAAGTCATTGATTTCTCACCAATTAGAGAAAATAATTTTCTTGTTAACATTGATGTATTTTTTATTGTATTCACTACAAATGTTATGTTTCAGATTTTATGTGTACAGATTTGAATGTTTTTATTGGAATCACACATTGCATTTTGAGGAAATAGGATATCAAAAGTAACGAGACCTATATCAAGTCGTTTCCTCTGATATTGAATTTGATATACCACAAAAAATATGAAAGGGTGCCAAATTTTGAAGAAAGAAACATGTGAAAGGGAAAATAATAAAACATAAAACAGCTGCTCTGTACAGGACAATTAGTAACCTTAAGAGATAGACAGTGGTAACCATGGTACCCCAGATTTTGAGAATCATTCTGATTTTTTAAAGCTGATTCTTGAATTGCCATTAACATTAGAGCCATTGCAAGCACATTGAAAGTGGGACAGCCATATAGCAGGAGTCTGGTACTGGCAAAGGCCCCAGGGGGGCAGAGCCCCTGGTGTGGGGTTGTGGGCTAAGCTTCTGAAGCTGTGGCTATATAGTGTGCAGAAACTACTTAAAATGCCTAAAAGGTTTGAATTAGCAAGAAGACAAACTTTCATTGGAATTATTTCAATTTTAGAAGTCATCTTCTTAACATGTCCAAACACAGTGGTTCTCAAATGTAATCCAGCCAGAGATGGATACAGTGTCTGGCTGCTTCACTGAATTCTCCAAGGTCCTTGTCTGTGCATTGTTGCTCCAACAGTGGGCAGACCAAGAGATGTTCCATTGCCTGTGGTGCTGTTCCACAACCACAGGTAGGGTCCTGATCTGCTTCTATTCCAGCTTCACTTTTGCAAGGAAACCTTGGGCTTTACAGGTACTTGGACATCATGGTAAACATTGCTCAGAGGGTAGAAAAATCTTAACTCTGTATGTAAGTTAAAATGGAGATCAGGTTGTGAATTACAAAATCAAAACTCATGTACATTTTTCCTTTCTTTTGCAGACACGGAGTGCCACAAGTCGGATGGGCTTCGGCACCGACCTGCAGGACAAATCAGCACACGAAGCCATCCTAAGACTCAACGACCATGAACTTAAACTTATGGATACATTAAAGAAAGTCATTCAACACAAGATCAAGTCAGACAGAGACTATGCCAGTGCCCTGGCTGGTATCGGCAAGTTATCAGCACAGTTCAATGCAGAAACATCAATACCACACAGCAGTCCACTTGTCAAGGTATCATTTTAAAAATATGTTGTTATATTGTATGTGGCATATTGACTTTGTGCTGGACCTGAGTAATTAGGATTACAGTGACCATCATTGCATTGGCATTTGCTAAGAGACTGCATATAGGTTAGGGTAGAGTTAACTTTATTATAGGGTTAGGATAGAGTTGTTTATATTATGGTCTCCAAAGAGGCTGCATAGGGTTAGGGTAGGATTGTTTACATTATGGTCTTGAAACGAAGGCTGGCCATGGGGTTAGGGTAGGATTGTTTACATTATGGTCTTGAAAAGAGGCTGCATGGGTTGGGTACTGTGTAAATGCAAAAAAGTGAATTTCACTATTTTAGTAGGTGACTACAGGGCCCACTCCAAAAATAGTGAAAGCTCACACTTTCCAGGGGCAATATTTGTGTTCACCTTTATTCAGATAATTTACAAATTAGATCATTTAATCATTTTGTAATTATCAAGACTAATTTTGACCACAAATATCTTCTTCAAAGTTAAGAAATGTCACTCTTTTTGCCTTCCAGAGTGGGTCCTATATCACCTAAAGGAGTGAAATTTCAATCTTAATACTTTACAGAATAGGCGTTGTTATTACCTTTTGGTTTTTCAAAGAAGTCGCATAGGATAAGGGTCTGCAGAGTGGACTGCCTTGGGTTTGGGCAGCAGTTAATTGACATACCTTGACTATATCCACTATCCATAGCATATACATACATACTTGAAATATAATTTTGTTTGAAAATGAGTTTGTGAATGATGTACTGGGAAGGTCTAGAGCATGTTAAGCACATCATGCTGTGGTTTCGCTGACTTTGCTTGCAGACTTCAGCAAATTTATGGTAAAGCAGTTTGTAATCTCAGAGAAATGCTTCCAAGTACTGAAATTGGATTTCCATTCTTAGTCTTGTGATTTTTGAGTTGGACCCCCAAAATAGACCAAATAAGGAGCATCTGTTCAGATGACATAGTGCACCGTGCAACCCGCTGAACATCGATTTATGTGGTAGATATGAGTGTGCTTCAAATTGTAGAGTTCTCACTTGTCAGTTAGTAGACCTCACTTTGCTGTTCACATGTAACACTCTCTATGGCAACATGATGATTGAAGATGACAATGACGCCCTGGTAGTTCTGCATTTACTTGAGTGGGATGGCGTGGCCTACCGGAGGCTGAGGCTTATGTAAGGTTAGAAAAAAAAAAGGTGTTCACAGGGCCAAAACCCTACCCTTTTGTCCTCATTCTTTGAATTTGATAGATACCTCACTCCATATCTCTTAACAATGCTGTTTTCTTTTCTGCAGTTGTAAAAGGTACTTTTGAGACTCTACACAGACTTATCCTAAACTTTTAACTATTCCTGCAAATTGGGAAAATTTTTGACTCTTTGAGTGGCTCAACGGATAGTGTCTTAAATCCTTAGTGATGTTGTGCCATTCATGCATAACAATTAATGGGGGCCGCATTGAACTTATTTCCCCTATTCTTCAAAACATGGACACCTATGCAACTGCATAGATATATCCTGGATAAACCATATTTAGAGCCACTTACCATATTTGTGTGGTATGAATGTATTTTGTAGTCAACAAGATGTAGGATAGATTTTTTTAGGCATCAAAGTGACTGCAACCATTGGCAATCAAAAGTCTTTTGCATTATAGTTTTTAAGAGTACTACTGGAAAGAGCAAACGCAAAACATAGTCAAGCTCTCTCCTTTACAGAAGTTCTGAATTCCTCCTGCAAAGCCAAGGGAGGTGTTACAGTGGTCTGCTATTCTGCTAATGCAAATCAAATTCAAAAATATATACTTTTTTTTTTTAAAAAATTAAAATATGCAAGCAATTTTCCGAATACTGCAAGGTCAATGAACAAGATTCTGAAAAAATACCTAGAAGTTAGGTACAATGCCAATTTAGCTTATTTGTTTTTGTGTAATCAACAAGAACTGCTCAATTTTAAGTTTTTTCAAACTAGAAGATCAAAAGGGCTCTCTGTCCAATTGCATTAACTCTCAATAATTGATAGTACTTGGCATTGTAATGCACACAAACATAAACAATCACACACAGCTATTTGTGATGAATATTTCAGGTTAATTACCTTATCCTTTCTGTACACTTCTCTCATATAAGAGGGTTATTTTCACATTTAGTAGGGTAACTCACACCAGATCCATACTCAATGCTGCACTGTTTCGGTGGGCATGTGGGCATATACTCCAAACATCAAGCTATACTTATGAATTAATTTAAGAAGGGAATAATCATAATAGCAGTCCTTGGTTTCGCGATCACCTGGCTTTTTTAAGCACTACTTGTTTGAACACCATTTTTTGATCCCTAACCAATACAAACTCGGGTTCGTTTCGGTCATGGGCCACCACCCACCAAGTTTCAGTACCGTGCAACCCTTGTCTCCGAGAAAATAGACGCGGTCAACACACAGACAGACCGACCACCAGATGACCGTTGAATCCACTAACCAATACAACTTGGTCTTCGTTCAGTCAGGGCACCCACCCCCCAAGTTTCAGGACTCCTGCGACAATCAATCAATCAATCATTCTTTATTTTTTGGCCATAAAAAACAGTCCAAATACAACTGGGTGAACGTATACATACATATGAAAATAAGAATACACATGTTATGAGAAGTTGTCCGAAAGGCAGTAAGGCCAGAGGAACCACCACTTACATTAAATTTGTACATTACATATTAAATACAAGGACAAAGAACTATCACACAAGCACATACACAAAAAACAAGTTTCCAAATCAATGATAGAAAGATATTAAATATGAATTTATATTGATTCGAAGTGTTTATTTGGAATTTGAATTTTTAAATTGATCGCTCAGGGAGTTCCACAAGATTGGGCCTGCTGTTGCTAATTGATTTATCACTGGAATACCATCTAATTTCTTGTTAGATTAAAATTATTCCTGTTTCTTGTGTGATAGTTATGGGATAATCGGATCTCATGGTGAAAAATTTTAAATGAATTTGGCAATACGTTTGCAAAGTATCTGAACATAAATGAACTCCACTTCTAGTTTATACCTCATTATAGTTAAACATTATATTTATGAAAAAGTGGCGCAGAATGACTTCGTTAATGACTATTTGATATGATTACTGTAATTCCATTTTTGAAGTTTTGGAATTTTTTTCCAAATTTATTTGCACACGAGCTTCCCCAGGTACTTATACCATAATTATACTATGGGTAAGACAAGTGTACAATAAGTTATATAATATGCGCTCAGGTATATAGAATTAAGCTTGTTGATTGCATACCAATATGCCGCATATTGTTTTCGATATTCCATCAATGTTGTGTCATCCAGGTTAATTTTCATCAATATTACTCCTAAAACGTATCGTTTTTTCCCCTTTGTAAACTTGTGTTTGTCAAGATACATATCTAATCTCCTTGTACCTTAACACCATCTCCATTTGGGTATTTTAGTCATTTTAGGGTAAAACCCATAATCCATGTAATTAGTTCTTACTTATTCATTGACAGATACCTTTTTTGCTTTAAACCCAGTAACTTAGCTTCCTGGACTCAGTTCCTTATTTATAATTGATATCTTTGACTCATGTCACTACTTGAATATAAAATTGTCGTATCTATCGGCAAATAAAATGAAATCTAGCAGGTTTGAGTATTGTAATATCCATTTATATAGAAAATAAAGAGTTGGACCTAAATGGAACCCTGTGGTACTCCACATATTATATACCTAAGTTCAGATTTCGTATCTTCTATGACAGACTGTTTTCTTTCACTTAAGTATCTCGCAAACCAATCATAAACTACCCCTCTGAATCCCATAAGTTCTAGCTTATGACGTAAAATATTGTGTCTATTGTGTCAAAGGCTTTGGATAGGTCCAGGCCACACGCCCAAATTGTGGTTTCCCTATTTTCGCACAGCTTTTGTATTTTAGCAACAAGTTGCATTATCCCATAGAAGTAGAGGATTGGCCTGAACCGGATTGTTTTGACATTAAATATCATTGGTATCAATAAATTCAATACATCTGTTGAAGAACCACCTTTCTAGTATTTTTAAAACACGAAGTACTGAACCTGTGTCGGTAATTTGAAAATATTTCACTGTCATCTTTCTTATAAATCGGGATTTACCTTGGCTTTTTTAACTGATTAGGAACCAACCAGTTAACAAAGATAATTGAATATTTTTGTGAGAGGTTGGGCAATTTCATTTGCTATACTTTTTACGGAGACTCTTGGTCTCCGAGAAAAATAGATGCGGTCAGACACACAGACAGACAGACCATCGGTATTAATATATAAGATAGATACCCAAGTATACACAAAAGTGAGCTATCCTGACTCGTTAACCTTGGCAAGTCACAGTTGATTTCAACCCATTTCTAATTCCAGCAGAGGTAATCATAAATTAGATTTTATATTTCACATAGGCCTAAAACTATTCACGGTCATTAAGGGGGGTAAATTTGCTAAGATCCACTTTTTTCAAAATTGCTTTCAAATTGTTCGTATGGGGATGTTACAGCAACATTACTTAATGTTAATCAGCTCAAAGGTATTTAGCAGAGGCTGAAGTCTTATCCCATAGACCCTGTGGGCCGCTATCAGTATTTCCCCCCTTAATTATACTTCAAGCATCACACAAAGTACATAACATGTATTTTACAATTATTACCAACAGCATGAAGAATTTGAGCCCATTTTGAGAATAATCTGGACATTCTAAAAAAATTTACCCCAGGATGACCTTGAACCATTTTAAGCCCATGATGACCTGGATGGGCCCACAAAGGAGTTTCTAACAACTAAGGGAAATATTAACCATATAGAAATCACTTTTGTTTTCATTTTAAGTTATTTCTGTAGCCAAATAAAAAGTCAGGATACTATTGCGTGTCTAATTTATAGATGAGGTGACATCAATGCTTACAAACACAAGTTAGCACCTGATCTACTGAATGGTTAGAGGTGCGAAGAATATTCCCATAATAGCCTTGTCATGCCTGTTTGAGGGGGCAAATTTTTACAAGCACAAGCCCATGCAGGTGCTCGCCCATACTGCTCGGGCATGCTTTTTTCTTTGCCTGGCATTGACGTCACATGTCATCAGCGTGTTTGATCCCTGCAAATTGTCTCTTTTATTTTTAGAACATTTAGCAATGGCGACACAATTGTGACACCTGAATATAAGTAGGTACATGCAAGCGCTCTATACCTCTGCAAAATCAGAAAAATCCCCAAAACATCCATTTCAGGATCTTGCCAATAGGCTACAAAGGACATAATTTGTATGTTATAAAGCGCCCGCTATACGCCTATTTCCCAGAGAAAGAATGTTTAAAAACTAGATTTTTATGAAAATCATATTGCCTCATGAAATTTCATCAGATTTACGCAGAATGAAGTTAGTGGCATAAATAATCCAATTAGTTGGCAAAGTGTGTCGCCGTTGATATTTTTTCTTTTTTCCCATTTTGGTCATAAAATGAACTTCTCCAACAGCTGTTGATGTCACCTCATCTATGCACCTTTAAAGGTAGTTAAATATACTATGCTGGAATCAATCCCAGAGCCATTTACGGTTAAAGATAGATTCCTTGCTTTTCTGTTTCCACCTTACTGCTCATATATAGACTGTCACTTATGCTGTCCCCCCCAACAAAAATAAAAGGTGAATAGTGAAACATGTGAGCCACTGAGTTTAATGAGAATGTGTTGGTGAGGTGCCATCTTATAATGTAAATGCCGATGGCGAAAAAAAAAGGATATTGATGAAAGATTTAGCCCACTTTATGTACTTTCCTGGATTGCTTAGCAAGATTATAAAGATGCACCTTGTTACATGGTATAAATCAAGTCGGTTGTCATTTTTTAATTGCCAATTTGCGATGATACAGACCATGCCATTGTGTTGGATTGTTTACCAGTTGCTTTTGAGTATCACTAAACTATCATGAATTAATAGAATATCGGTTTGAAGGTTGTACATATAGAAAAGTCATGAGAATATCAAATGTCTCAAACAAATGTTATAAAAAGTTTTGATTATTAACACTTGCATAAAAGGTATTGAGAAAAAATCTGTACTAAAAACATAAGTAAGGAAAGGTTTGCTGAAATTTTGCAGTGGACCTTTAAACGGAAAGAGTTCCATATGTACCCCCTTTAAAATTCTACAGGAAAAAAAATAGATTTATTTATGGCCTACAATAACAAAACCCCTAACCCTAAGGCCAAAAAGAAAAAATAATGTGTTTACATGTATAAACTTTAAAAGGGGGTACAATGGAAAAACTTTTGCCCTTTTTTTTAAACAACAACAGAAAACAGAATTTAGATGAATTTATCGTATACAAATATTAAACTTTGAAAGGATAGTAATAAAAAACTAAAAGAATAATCTACAAGAGGCTATCACTGCATGAAATGGAACAATAAAATTATGGGCCATAAAAAAATTGGAACCAATATTTAATTTTTATTATATTGATATTTGTCATACAAAATGATAGTTAAACTATCAAGACTGACATTTGAAATTAAGCATTTTATAATAGTGAATATTCGTACACTAAAGATGCATGTAGAAAGATCAAGGGATAGATGATAGCCGGAAGGCGGGACATCTGGGCATTGGCCCAAAAAAAAAAATATGCTTAGCAAACAATGTGCGTAAAAAAACAAATAATTGGATACGCCTGAAAGCGCAATGTCTCGCAGTGACAATGATTCATACGTTTTATTTTGCGCAATTTGTTTTCTTTCACCGTGATATGGGGATTCCTTGGGCTTCCCCTTTGTATTCACAGTGACGTGACATAGGTCCGCTCTTGGCTATAGAGTGCCAGGCAATACATGATGGTAGCATAGTGCATGTTGGTTGTTTTGACCTGGAGGGCAATCATTGGCTTTTGGTGGAATTGCCAACTGGGGCAGATATGTTGAGTTTAACTGTGGCCATGGGTTTTGATATGTTGCTTTAAATGTGTCACAGTGCTAACATTGCTGGCACATGAACCCATGAACAATATCAACAAATAAGCAAGATATGTCAGGAAAGCATTGAATGGTTGTTAAAGGCAACTCTCATGATTTGCTAAATCAGAAATCGAAAAAATCATCAAAAATCTGATGTTGTGCATGTCTATTTAACAGGCAATAGTATCTTAAACGTATCCCCTACAAGTTATCGAACCAAAAGCAGGCCTAATAATGACATAATAGATATTTTAGTCATAACTGTCCACGGTACGTACACTTACTACAACACTAATTGAATAGGGATTCAGATCTTTGTTTTTTTTGAATATGGCTGTTTTCTAAACAGTATTTGTGTTGGAACAATAAACTTATTATAATCTACAGCTTATCCTTCACTTTTAGGTCTTCCTGTAAATTGTCAAAGATTATGACTCTTTCGGGGATCACAATATTGTCTTAATTCTGGTCAGATGACTTACTAGTGTTAAAAGGTATGGATGTTTTTAATGTCATGGGTTACTGGCTTTTGTCTGATGTGCTATATTGTATTATGTGTTAATAGCTGGCCCATAACCCAATGAGATCACCAAAACACGGCCAATCTTGAGGGCACTGATTTTAAATCAGAATGGAGGCAAGTCCATGTCTCATCTGATTTTGTTCCAAATTATAGTTATTAAATTTGGGTAAGTGAAATATGTATTATTATTAATAATCGTTAAGCCATATTGGCTCAATGTTTGTTATGTTTCTCATTGTGTCACACTGCCGCCTTAGCTGGCATGACTCATGGATAACCAACAAAGCAAAATGAATAGGTCAAATGTTGTTTGATGGGTGTTTTTACATGCATGGAGAGTTCTTGAACACTCGGTTATGGGAGGTATGTTGTGGAAATAGGAGCAGAATTACTCCAAAATGTTTGCATCAAAGTTGTGATTGTGACTGTTTTTTTTTTTTTAAATTTTGAAATTCCATTATAAGGCGCAATATAAATCGCTGCTATTATTAATATTGGGTGATTTCTAAAATTTGAAGCCTTTTCTTATGTTAGTTATTGTGAAATCATGCACAACTGCAATTAAAGACCTATCAGTGATTCACACGAAAGATATAGAATATTTGAAATTTACAAGAATAGCTTAAAATTAAGTATAAGTCTGCAGAGTTCTCATAAGGTACATTTCCAACTGAAATATTGACAGGACAAGAAGGAAATAGCCGTGTTTAAAAATATGAAACTCATTCAATTACGTGTTGTAGTAAACGTCCGTACGGACAGTAAATGGCTAAATATCCGATTTTGTCCTTATATTAGGTTGCTTTTGGATTTATCACTTGGCATGGTATATTAGGATACCTATACTTGTTTACAAAAATGCAAAAAATCTCATTTTTGATGATTTTTTTTTTCGATTTTCGAATTTATAACAAGTCACTGCTAGTGCCTTTAAAGACATTTGACCCAAATGTATTCCAAGGTTTCTTCCACACGTGTACAGAAATGAGAAATATCAACATCTGCTTCATTTTATGGTGCTTGAATCACACATCCCCGGCATGTTTGGTGATCTGTATCATTGACTTTACCATTCTGTGTACCATACATCAGAGATGTAACTATCCAGAATTTCTGGATTTCTGGCCATAAAATAAACACAATTCTGGAAATGTAAAAACACCAAAATCTTTTAAGGACTATGCATGAAAAAAAATTGACATAATGAAAAGGAAACCCTTATTGAAATCACTTCCACGAGTTTGAAAACAATTGGGATGTTTTACATGGCTGTAAAAACAGAAAGTTTGTGGCAATTTCTGGAACAAGGATCTTGACATTCTGCCAGCATTTCACCAAACTTGAAACGCAGTTGTCCCATCAGCTCACGACCATTGCTTATTGTATATGTGCAATCCCAGCTCATCCATCGTTCACTTGCCAAATCAATGCTTACTACAAGCCTAAAGTACAATGCCTGAATCCCGGTCTAATGCTTTTGAATTGTGTAGAAAAAACCTGAGACACAACCCTTTGCGTTATGTTTCCAGAAAAATTGGGGGCCCCAAAAAACCCAACAACTGCCACCTTCCCCTGGAATCTTCCTGTTTTTACGTTTTTACAGAATGTAAAAACATTCCAAATGTTTCAAAGACTCGTGGATACGTGATTTCAGTAAGGGTCCTTTTCATTATGTCAATTTTGTTTTCATGCAATTATGTCCCTTTAAATTTTATTTCAATTTCTGAGATCAAATTGTTTTTTTTTTTTTTTTTTAAAAAATCAAGTTTAAGTACCAATTTATTTTAGAGAGGGGGGGCGGGTCCTGACCCTAGAATCTGTAAGAAAAAAATATTGTTCCCAGGATGTACACTGTAAAATTTGGCTTGCTGCCCGGTTCAAATTGGGATTTTCTGACAAAATGGGAACTACTCCTCTGCTACATCTCTGATGTATGTTTTTTAGATCCATTAGGGAAACTGTGTGCAGGTCTATGCTTATGGTTATACACAAATGCTTTATAACAGAAATTATGTTGAATATCTTCTCTGTCTCTGAATTATCCTACTAACTTGCTTTACAATTTGTTCGTCTTTTACAGTCGTGGACGTCATATCTTAAAGAAGCAGACCAAACCTGAGTAAACTTGTCAGACAGCGTGCTGACGACATGAACAATTCCCTTGTAGAAAAACTCGGTCAACTCATACGTGAGAAGGCAGATGCCAAAAGACAGTACCAGCATGAACGCTCCAAGGTTGACCAGGACTTCCAAAAACAAGGTTAAAACCTCCAAAATGATAAACCCACAAAGGTATTAAAACCTCTACAAAGGTAGTATAAAAAAATCCAACGGTATAAAAACTCCAAAGGTAATAAAAAAAACTTCAAAGGTATGAAAACTCCCAAGTTTGTCCCAGAGGGCCCTTGCCAACACAAACAAATGTTGGTGGTGCTCCACAGCCAAGGAAATTAATCGTGGAGCTGGCAAGAGAGCAAGTTACATTACATACCAGTGTAACACCGCACAAAAAAAACAAAACCATGCTATTACTAGACACAAAAGGCCACTGCCCATTCACAATATCACAAGAAATACGACGATATATAAACGTAACCAAGGGCCCAATTCACAAACACTCACTTGATACTCATCAAAAACCACACGAAGTTTATGTTAAGCATCCAGTTTCAAAGCTAACACCCTCATGCGAGCGGAGTCAACCTCAACAAAACCTAAAAACCACCTACAGCACAGGCTGAG
>JAMKCH010029028.1:0-35627 GCA_023653785.1 Ophioderma brevispina
GATTATCAATGTATAAAGTACTTGTGTACCAAAATTCACAATTTTATCCGGATTTGCACACTCACATAAGATATGTTCACTACAGTCCCCCACTACTAGTCCTGTGACCTGAACTTGTGATCATGTTTTGAAATTACGTTTAATGTCCAAAGTATACTCAAATTCAATGATCATCTCTTAAATGTCTTCTGGGTTGCATGTATGGGAACATTATGAGAACTTTATTATGTTATGGTAAAAGGAATAAATATCTGCAATTCATTATCCAGTTCACAGCAAAAAGGGAGGTAGCGTTACGGTTTTGCGCTCTCTCTCATCAGCTGTTTCTGGAGTTGATGTCTGGTTTTATTCTCACAGTTTCTGCCATTTCAGGGTCTACCTTAGTACTGATTTTTAACTGTTTTTAGATTTGGTTGCTGGTCACTCTTTTATCTATTCTGTCTTGTATATTATTGCTAAGGTAATCTGGCAACAATGTGTAGTCCATAACCTATATTTAGTATGCATATCTTATTATCTTCTTTTGTATATGACTTGCAGTTTTGTATGTCTCTACATAACATAACATAACATAACATATTTATTTATCCACAATCATACATCGGTATAAACATATTACATACAATATGATATATACTATTTTGTATACATGAAATATAATGAAGTGGAAGAGTACTGGAAAGTAAGCCGAATAAAGGCCTGTCAAGTCCCAGACTCTGTTTCTATTAATTTGTAGTTAGAAATGAGTGACTTTTTAAAATTAAATTTAAACGAATGAGTATTTTTTGAGTTTTTAACATTTGATGGAATGTTATTCCATTGTTTAACCCCAATGTAAGATATAGATTTACCACTAAATCCAAGTTTAATATTAGGTATTTGAAAATCTGTTGCATGTCTTGTAGAATAAGTGTGATTTTTAGCATTTGTTACAAACATGTTGTCAAATGTGGAGGGCAACTGGTTGTTGCTGTATTTGTATATGAATGTTCCAATATTATGTTTACACAAATCCATAATTTTTAGTTGGTTATATTTAACAAACAAAGGATTAGATGCACTTCTGTAATCACTGTTGCTCACTGCTCTCAGTGCACGCTTTTGCAGTATATGCAGTTTTTCCATTTCAGTGTTGCATGCACTTGCCCATGCAGTGATACCATATGTGATATGTGAGAGAAACAGTGTGTTATAGAGACTAAGAAGTGCAGTTTCAGGTAGAAAGTGCTTTACTTTATATAAAATTCCAATACTGCTTGAACATTTCTTTACTAACTCATCAATGTGATTTTTCCAGGTTAGATTTTGGTCGATAGTGATTCCTAAAAATTTAAAAGCATTAACTTGATTTATTTTGGTATTATCGATGGAGATATTCAAAGAGTTATTTAATTTTGTTTTATTGTGTGTGCCAAAAAGCATATAGTTAAGATTGAGTGAAAGTTTATTTGTCTTGAACCAGGTGTTTAGTTTACTTATACCATTATTCATTATTGTATTTAGTTTGTTAATATCATGATGTGATGTAAATGTACTAGTATCATCTGCATATAATATAAAACACAATTCATGAGCAGAATTTGGAATATCATTAACGGAAATAATAAAACCCAAGGGTCCTAAAATAGAGCCTTGTGGCATACCAGTGTCGATATGTTTAGTTGAAGATTTGTGACTATTGTAATCAACAAACTGCATTCTGTTTTGTGAGGTAATTTTTGAACCAATCCAAGACAATACCTCTGAAGCCATAGTGATGCAATTGTTCGGGGCGCCTATAGGACGCATCTAAGTGTAATTTGTGCGCCTTTTATAATCTCTTATTATTATTATTTACCATTGTGAAACCATTTTTAACTTTGCACAAAGATTCAAGGTTTGAAAATAGGGGAAATTACTCTTTAATATTAATTTGTAACTTTTGCTCCTTTAATGCGTATTTTGTAATTGTATTCCTTTTGAGATTCTTTAAGCATCATAGCAGTAGATCGCAATAACACAATAACACAATTGATGACATTTTAAATCTTTCCAGTTGAAAGGCGCCTTTGAACTGGAAAGATTTAAATGTAATTATTAAAAAATCTACACAGAGAGCAACAGAAGGTTTAAGAAGCACGGACCCCTCGAAATGAAATTTGCCACCCCTGGCTCTACAACTACTTGAACAGTATCTTTACAGACCTTGTTTGTAATTGGCCGGTTTTTGCCGTTGATGGGTTTAATCTGTGTCCGCCGTCGCCAACGCACTAGTCAAAACTGCCTCCTTTGGTTAGTTTTAATCGTGAAAGCAAGGCTGTAACGCTGGCGACGCGGGTTCATACCGGTTTACCCCTATCAATATAACAGGAAAGAGCCAGATACTACGAAGGTCTTTGAAAGTGATATTGTTTGAACGCTTCATGCAATTTTCACTGAAGAATAAAACATAGATTTTATCTCATTTTTTAAATGTTAACAATTATATTTTTAAACACGAAATATTAAACTTTGAAGTTGACCTCTATGGGCAAATGAACAGTGCGATGTGGAATATCAGTTTATTACAAGATCGTATGTACTTCACACTTGCTTTATTAAGGATCGTAAATATCGATGAAACTATAAATGATAATAAATTTAACTACGACTATTTTATGACACCAATCGACATTTTATATGGCATGAGTTCATTGTGCTTTTTTAAATTGTTTTTTTGTCTCTTGTGTTTTTTTCCTGAAATATAAATTCGTCGGATATATTGCTGAGTTATCAGCTTACTACAAGGGCATGTGTACTTTACACTAGTCCTGTTTTATTAAGGATCGTAAATATCGATGAAACTATAAATGATAATAAATTTAACTACGACTATTTCGTGACACAAATCGACATTTTATATGTCCTTAGTTCATTCTGCTTGATTTAATTGCTTTTGTGTTTCATGTGATATTTTCGTGAAAATATATACCATTTGGTGTATTACATTTATATCATTTACAAAATGTAGCAAAATGGTACTAAATATCAACTTCTAAAAGCTTACCAAGTTTCAAACCTCTTAGGTATTTCCTTAATAAATATTTTAATTACAAATTTGCTGTTTTGATGGCTGTTAAAGGCTGACTCAGAGATTTCGAAATATAATTATTTTGAGTAGAAATTAAAAATAGTAATCTAGAACTGAAGATAGTCACCTAAAATGTTCAATTCCAAAGTTAGAGATGAATCGGATTTTCCGTTTTCATGCAGTAAATAGTTATGCACAGTGTAAGAGTGCCATAGGATACCGTGTATAACAAAAAATCCGGATCCGGAATTTTATAGCAAGTTGTGATTTTCTATATGAAGGACTTCAATTTGAGCTTAGTTATTTCACACAATGATTAGTATATGGACAAGCATTATGAACATGCAAAAAACACGATTTGTTTGAAAATTGAGTGCGCCCTCATCGGGAAATCTCTGAGTCAACATTTAAGACTTTGGTTTTGCTACATAGTGAGGGATACTAAGCCTTCGTAACACATATTTGAGCACTTCTTGACTCTTGATTCTGAGGGCAAGTATCTGAGGTAGTGTTGATCTGCCTTTACGAAAAGCTGTCTGAGAATGGGATCTATGTATGAAGTAATTCTGTTGAGCAGCATTGAGTTGTAGATAGAAACCAGTGGTGACAGTGTGATTTCTCTGTAGTTGTGGGGTTGTTGGAGGTCGCCTTTCGTTTGAAGAGTAGTGATGAACGATGTTGATAAGGCAGCTGTTTGTTTCCCATGTAGGTGTTGCTTTAGAAAAGTCTAACAGTTGATAATGGAATGGTGGATTCTTCCAGATTACTGCAGAAATGTTGTCGCGACCTGTTGTTTTAGTGTTGTTGAGTTTCTTCAGGCAGATCTGAAGCTCCTCTATAGTGAAATGTCCAGTCTGGGTGGGAAAGGTAAAAAATAAATAAATAAATGCCAGTATTTATATAGCGTTTTATACAATTAAGTCTCAAAGCGCTTTACATTTATTCCGCTGTCACTAGGATAAATCACATTTTTCACATATTGAAAATTCGGAAGCCAATTATAACGGCGCACAGTATGACTACCCATAACAGCTCCCCATTTACACCTGGGTAAAATGAGACAAGTGAGATAAAGTGCCTTGCCCAGGGACACAACACGTTGGCCACAGCGGGGCTCGAACTCACAACCTAACGATCACGAGTCCTGCGCTTTTTCCACTGGACCACACGTGCTCTCAGGTGTCAGCTATATTGTAATTGAAGAAAGGTTCGTCAAGGTTAGTGCTATTCTGAACTGGCTTGGCAAGTAGATAACTAAAGTGCTGAACCCATGTGTCGAGTACTCTTCAGTTGTTTTACCTATGATTCTAGGTGGGGCCGTATAAGCCTTCTTATCAGTCAACTCCCCTAGTGCCTCCCAGGCAGCAGCACGCTGCAAGATGTAGGATGTCAAGTGCTTCAGCCTTGCTCTTAACATGTTCCTCAAGCACCACGGTGTAAGCATCATCAAGTGGAGCCTTAGCGGCATCGAGGTTCTGCTTGGAGCCTCTGGTGGATTTAGTACTTCAGTTTTTCTCTGGCTTTGCTGCCTTTGTCACTTGAGGCAAAGGCAGTAATCTTCTTCTTTCGTCTAGGCAGCATCTCCAGTGCAATTTCTTTGTTGGCTGAATTAAGGGCATCATATACTGTGCTGGAGTTCTTATCTTCAAGCTCATCAAGAGGAGTATTGAACCCGTCATGGTCACGCTGCTATCGCCTATTGGAAATGCTATATGAAATGTAGTTGTGTGTTATACTTCAATGAAACCAGTGCAAATTGTTAAGGGTGCGTTTACAGACACTTTGAGGGGAGTGATGAAAAAAATCCCAGCATTTTCAGAGCCACCTTTTCGGATCTAAAAAAATCAGAGCCTCATTTATCCGTTAAAAAAATACGTCAACCCCCCACAGAAAATCATATAGACACCATTTTCACGAGCAAAGTTAGGTTGGTTTTGTTTTCATGGCCTTGGCCCCACAAATTTTCAGGGCCCCCTTTTTGCACCCCCCCCCCCGTTACCATTGGTTAGTTCAACAGTTCCTAATTGAAACCAGGGGGGGGGCCTAGTGATGCAAGAGGATTTGACTTCACGGAAACATCAAACCCCTGTGCCCATCGCATTTTTGATAGAAAAAAGTTGTGTGGGCCCCTATAGGGGCCCTGAGAGCAATATTTAAGGGGGCCCTGTCAGCAGCTGCTGACACTGCTGACTCTTAAATCCGCCACTATATACTGCTTATAAAGCTTTGTATCTCCCACTACCTTCCTCTGGACAATTGTTTTCATGGGATCTCTAGGAGGGGGTTTACTCTGACGGTAAACTTATCCGGCTTCTACAAGAGACAATTCTGTGATCAGACTTAATAGCTTCAAAGTGTTGTAGGCTCTTGAGTTCTTAATGCTGTTATCCACTGCTTTCTAACCAGAATGTAGTCCAGCTGGACAAGTTCTCCATAATTTAAAAAAAAATGTATTTTGTATGCAAACAAAATGTGAAATAAAATATGACTGATTTTGTGAGTACAAGATTTTACTAAATATTGACGTTCATATTGCAGAAATTTGACCATGGATTCAACCTCCATAACTCAAAACAAATCAACACACAATCTTAGGTCAATGTGACGGGATGTTCAAAATTTCGCCCATTAGTGTATTACACGCGAACGGATGCTATACTGTCTGTTCAGTTAACTTAGATGTCTGCTTTTATATTTATTAATTAAAAAATATCCACTTTGAAATAAATCATTAAAAGAAACGTGTTGGGCATCTTTGGACCTAAGACGTTTTTTACAAACGAACGGAATGGATCCATTTAAATCTCCAAATATATTGAAAGCTGGGCATTTCACACTCGTTTTGAAAATGAGGGAATAAAGGTCTGGTACTTGTGGAAGGTTTCATTGACTCCATTTTGCAGGTAGTAAAAATTGTCTTTGGAGGAGATGATTCACGATCAATATTGTCCGCCACTGGTATGAAATAAATAATGCCGAACTTTTTATTGCAAACACCTGAAATTAGAACAAGGTCTAATTATTTTAGGGTTAAATATGACCAGGAAAAGAATCATTTTAACTCAAATGGGGTAATTTTATTTTTAGTCGGTGCATATTTGACCCCGTATTTTTAAGTATGTAGGAGTAAAAAAAAAACATAAGGGTCGTTATTCCGAAAAAGGTTGTGCTCATTATTCCGAAAATACAGTCATTACTCCGAAGGGCTAGGGAACCCTAACCCTAACTTTAACCCATTATTCAATATAACCTTAACCCTAACCCTAAACCCCAACCCTAACCCTGAATTCAAAAAATAACCTTCCAGAATAAAAACCCACATTTCAGTTTCGGAATAATGAGCTTTAACTTTAATTCAGAATAATGACCCTTCGGAATAACGACCGTTTTGTTATTATTATTTTGTCAATTTTTATGTCTATTGTTATATTACGCTCAAAATTTTGATTAAAATATTATTTTCTCAATTTTATTTGAGAAAAGATTTCTCACGGGAAAAGTACTTTGTTTACTATAAAGAGAAGAAAGTGGAATTCACCTAGTGTTGCTAACTTGTTTGTGCAATGTGCACCTGTTAGATAGATTGCACAATAAGGGAAAGGGGAATGAATTCCCCAAGATGTAAACTTAGAAACTGAGTCAACTTGTTTATGCTTTGAGATCAAAACATTGCAATGTCTGGGGATTTCCCCAATAGAGTTATATATGTGAAGTGATGTAATTAATGGAATTCCAATTGATCAGCTAGTGCAAGGTTATGCTTATCCATGATGCTGTGGTAATGCCTATTTTAAGACTTGGGAACTTTATGAAATATTGTGTATATATGAAGGAGAACTTGGCCAGAAGATTCGCCAGCAGTTGTAATCTGGAGCTATACAGTATGGTTAACTTATAGCTAGTTTTAATCTACAATGATGGTAGATTTGTGTTATACATAAAGCTAGGATTTATAATAACTTTGGAGACCACCGGAGCTTGAAAGCTAATTAAACTGTTTGCTGTCGTTTTTTAAGCCAAAGAGCTTTAGTTTTGGAATCAAAAGGTGATTCCAGTTTGCGGTCCTAAATGAGGACATTAGCGAAAGACTGATGGTGGCAGAATACCTGGACTGTATTGCAGAATATTAGTGTCCTCGATGGAAAACCCCGTCGTCTTGAACTGCTGGAAAAAAATTACCTTCAGGACTGAGAAGATTCCCTACCTGAGGAGTTTTATGTGAACTTATGCGCTGTCATTTTGGAGTCTTCGCTGTGAGGACATATCATCGTTGAACTGCAACGACTCTTTTGGACATTAAGTATCAAACATATAAATTGTGTGTAATTTTTCCTATATATGTAATGTTGTTTTGGACATACCAAATTCTTGAACCAATTACAAATCATTAAAATCTGTTATATTATATAAAATTTAGATCACTTGTGCACGAGGCTCATTTGTTTGGGTTTGAAAGGTATTTCTGACCTTTGACGCCTACGAGACGTCATAACACTATTTCTCATCAAAACTATCTACAAATAATTTTAATGCATGATTGACATTGTGGTGTGATGTAAGGCAAAGACTTCTAAAAGTCTTCTTTGTTAAAATAAAATTGAAGAAAAAGCGTTTTGATGTTGGACCCTAATTTGCACATACTGGCATAGGAGGTTTTGAAAGTGGGCCTACTTTCCACATTTTAGTATTTGATTTCAATACCAAGCGGTTTTTTTTTTCAATACCAAGTGTTTTTTTTTTCCAACCCAGCAACGATTTGTAGTATTTGTGAGCTTATACAATGTACGATTAATGCAATCGAAGTAATGGTTGTACAGATTATTATAGTTATTTAATTAAAATGCTTCATCGGCTCTTTACTTATCGAATCGTTACCATAATAATTTGAACGATTTTATGGATGAACTTGCGGCATTTGGTTTCCACAGAAGTCAAAGACGGTCGTTATTAATGCATTATTGTTTAAGAAACAATACTATCGATTTTGATGCTCTTTAAAACACGCACTCAAGCGCTCACGTGACCATGCTAAGAATAATTACAATAGCACGATTGAAACATGTTCTTCATTGCGTTTCAAACGGAGTTCTGAGCGATCTGGGCATGAATAAACATGTAAAATATAATTGAAAATGCGTTTCATATTCCTTGTTTGCTTGTTTTAACGGGGACCATGAAGTGAAGATGACAATTCGAAAAATGCTGGAAGTTAACTGTCTTCTGCTTAGCCTAATGATATGCGTTGAGTTTGTGACAGGTAAATACATTTCCAAATTCTATATATTTCTGTCTAAATCTCTTCATATGGTTCCAAAGGCGATACGGATAGGTTTAAGGCCCACGTGCACCAAACCGGAGTAACGGACGAGTAAGCTAGTCTAGTAAGTTGAGAGGTATCTCGCGATTTTGCGTGCGCCAAATCGGGATAACTTTACCCCGATTTAAGGCCCACGTGTACTTTAGGGCCTAAATATACTGCACTATTAGGTAAAATGATATTTTTGGTTGACTTCCAGATATTTTGATTTGATTTCTGTAATAGAACTACACCCTAAAACATCAAAAGAACACAGGCGGTATTCTTGGTATTTAAAAAAATAACACAAAATCTACAAGGACATACATGTATTTTCATTACTTTACCTTTTTCTTCGAAGGATGGTGGTTCAAAATCATGATATGTAGATGCACGCTGCAGGTCGTGTAGTCGTGTACCGATGTACATGCACCAGTAAAATTATAGGCCGTAGATTTGTCAGATTAATTGTAAATATCATGCTGGCATAAATGCAACCTATAACTTTACTGAGCAATAGCGAATCCCCATTTGAATACACAGCGCTCACAGTGATACAGACGTCAACGGTGAAAGGTTGCCGAATCCATAGCTTGATATCAGGTACCGTAGACGTAGTCGGGTTACGCCGGAAACTCGTCAAGTTCACAATCATGACAAGTCCATTGCATCACCGCAATAATTATTATTATTGTCTGATTATAACGTGTTGATGTGAAATATCAGAATGAGCAACATTTCCGCGACACACCAGCTTGTCATCTGCCGTTGATATGTCCGCGGCAATTCTTGGGCTGTACGTGTCTGGGTTCGTCAACGTTGCTTAAGATCAGAATCAACGCGGTGTAATTTCTGATCCCGTCACTGCGTCAAACTGCTTTGTCACGCAACGTTGAGTTAGATTTCAAAACTGCCTCACTCAACATGTGTTTCACAATTTTACTCGGGTGAGGAGTAAAAGAGAAATTTGTGTTTTAGGCCATGCTGATTAAATCTTGACTCAACATTTTACTCAACACGCTTTACTCCCCGCACTGAGTATTTTTTTTAAGAGTGTAACTATTAAGTGCATAGAAGTTCAGGAATTATCACAATAAACTCCCACTACTACTTTTATCATTGCCATCAACGTCATATTTTTATTCTTTACAAAATCACATGAGCATTTTGTGGCAATATTATGTGACTCGGTATATAGCAATAACAACAAAGACCAATCTAAAACATATCTAAGAAATTAAAGAATTAAAAGCAAACTTGGTCGTTACTTAAAACACCAAGCAAAGAAGAGCTGACACGGGACCCGAACACAGAAGAATATGTCGAGGGTTGACTAACAGAAGGCCCAAACTCACTCATGCACTTTTTGGCTATTTGAGATTTTAGTACCCCAAAATTTGTATCGCCCATTTATTCCTAAAATTATAAGGTCTAAACTCAATTCCATTACCCATTGTATATAAATACAGCAGAATTTCACTTGACCACATTTCAATGGAGCATCGTATAGTTACCAACAGAACGTCCGAACTCTTGAGTTATAATTTTTTTAGTTAGGACCTTCTATTAGTCAATTCTCTAGGTTTAAATTACCTAATACTATAGTAAATCCAAGCGACCGTGAGACTATCTTCCCTTTTATAGAGGAAGAAGGTTGAAATTGAGGAGGGTGTACTGGTTTAGAAATCGTATTTAGACATTAATCCCAGATTAATCGCGTGTTCAAGTCTGACTCAGAGATTTTGAAATATTATTTTTTTGTGTGTAATAATGAAAAATAGTCAACTAGAACTAAAGATAGTAACCTAAAATGCACAAATCCGAAATTTGCGATGAATCGGATTTTTCGTTTTGATGCAGCAAATATTTATGTGTAGTATTACGTCCCATAGGATACTGTGTATAACAAAAATTCCGGATCCGGAATTTTATAACAAAGTTGTGATTTTCTATATGAAGGAATTCGATTTAAGCTTAGCAATTTCACACAGTGATTAGTATATGGACAAGCATTATGTACATGAAAAAAACACGATTATTTTGGAAATTGAGGGCGCCCTCCTCAGGAAATCTCTGAGTCGGCCTTTAATTGTAATCTCATACAGTGTCGAAAATGTGATTGTCTCTCTATACTTGTTAGTACACGACACGGTGCATTTGCATTTACAGCCTGTCTCAAAAAATGGTACAATCAAAAACCGATTTTTTTTCGATATCATTTCTCAACATTAGTAAGTCGTTTTGTACATCACATTAAAGAGAAAAGACTAGGCTTTCCAGGATTTTTTGTTTCATCTCATTTGCTTGTTTCAATCCAGAGATAACTTCAGTATACTGCGGAACACAAACATCGAGTTTGTGCCACTTTCTGGTTAAGTGAAAACGGTGAACGAATTTGTTAAACATAAGTTATTCACACTTGAACAGATATAAGGGATTAACTTCATAAAGAAACTCTAAAACAGTTTTTTTGCCTATTTTTGACGGCATTTGACCTTTGACCAATGCCACATGACCCTCCTCCGAACTCATCCACCGCCTTCTTGAGTGACATCTATGGTGCGAAGATGGACACCCATACTTGCTCCAATCAAAAGATATCGTGTTGACAACGTTTATTATAGCGATGTAGCCCTATTTTTGACCACATTTGACCCTATTTTTGACCACATTTGACCTTTGACCCATACCAAATGACCCACTTTGTATCCCACCCACTGCCTACTTGAGATACATCTATGTTGTGAAGATGGAAATCCACACTTGCTTAGTTCCAAAGATATCACGTGGGAAGCACACACAAAAGTTGGCGGGGGACCAATAACAACAAATACACACCAGAGACAGCTGGAATATGTTGTAATATGTAATATACTTTTAACTTTTACGTGTTCGGACATAAGAGTTTTCAAAAAAAATTCTACCGTCATGGTTGCTCGCCGATCATCGAGTGCGGCAGAGTGATTATGATCAAAGGGTCGCTGTTGAACTCGTTCCTTTTGTGCGGGTGAATGGATAAACATATTAAAATCGGATTGTGGAAGTCGTTGTGGTTAGTACATGGGGAAATGTAATGGATGTTTTGGTTTAGTTTTTTTCATATACAATTTTGACACCAATGTTTTTCCAATACAGAATTTCATGGAGAATCTGAAAATCATGGGTGTCATTTTTTAAAATGTGTTCTTGGGGGTTTTATAAGGGGGCAAAATTTGTACAGGGATAAACAATAAAAGTGTTTAAATTGTTTTAAAATTTATACCAGTATGTTCGGCTGCTCATACGGTTTCTAAAAAGGTATAATTTGCCATATTACGACCTATTGTTTTAGTACAATAGGCTCAAGAAAGTTCAAGGTAATTATTTATAGAATGGTCCGATTTTGTTGAAACTGGTTTTAAATCGTTCATTGGGTCATACTAAATAAGAAAATGTATGTAGATTCTGTGTTTCACCTTTCAAAGTGAGACTTTTAGAGATATGACTGGTGGTCTCCCATAGACCCTGTGGACCATGGCCATATTTACCCTCTTAATTATTGTTAGTCAAACGTCATTGACAGTGCGACCTTTATATTTTCGGCTTCTGTTACAGTACATAAGACGAACCAATTTGGCACCATTTCTAGAACAAACCGATGGATCTGAGATTTTCCCCCAGTTGTGTAAAAAAAAACCCTTTTTTTTGGGGGGCAACGCCGTGTTACAGTTGTAACTCTTTACTATAACCCTCAGGTAGCGCAAATGTATACCTTCTGTAATCCTTGAAAGGTTATGAACATGAGGTATGATGGGCTACTTTATCACATTTTCCCCCTTTTTAGATGTTTGCCCCCTCTGTATAATCCAGTGTAACCTGCCCCTAATAATTCATCCAAGAACACATTTTACAAAAAATTACACCCATGATTTTTGGAAATTCCTCATATAATTTGATTTAGAAAAACCTTGCTTGCAAGATTGTGTATATGAAAATTTTCACCCCCCCCTCCCCCCCTCAAAAATACAGTTCCACATGTACTAGGTTCCTTACTTCTCTTTCTTCCATGGTCTAAGCATGTGACCAGTTGAGTATGGACCAAAATTTTTTTTTTGCTGGAAAATGATATCTGCCGGTGGTTGCACCCCGGGCCATACTTGAGCATTTTGAGGAAATCCCAGATGGCCTCGCCCATAAATGCTAACTATCACGTTATCACTCTATATATCAAACTATGGAGTTACTAAATACATGATACTATAGCCTCCCAATAATGAACACGTATATGGCACTTGTAACATTAAGTATAACTTCTCAAATTCACAATGGAAAGCGAAATCCAATTATTTAAAAATATGCCCTAAACAGCAAATACCTTGTGATAAAAATAGATCGTGAGGTACTTAGGTTATGTTGTTAGATACAATAAATGTATTTTCTGATCACTTTTAAAATCTGTAACATGACATCAATCAAATTATGGCAGCCAAAAATTTCTTGACACAAATTTCTAAAATATTACCTTCACGTATAAATTATTGTATTCAATGTGAATGAAACAATTAGAAATGTTACCCTATGATCATAACCAAGTGATACCAAGAAAGAATCCCGACATAAATTAAAAGGTCAAAGTATAAATGGTGCAATATATGTGAAAAAAAAATGATTAGAATTATTAGATGTGGCTTCCATAAAGGGTGGGGTTTACAGAAACGGTCTTGGATAAGACTAATTATGTTCCAATTTCACGAGCATTGTGAAATGGTTTATGATTATACAGGTTCAACGAGAGATTTTGTGGCACCCAAATATTGTGTCATAATAGTAATTTCATATTGATTAGACACTCAATAGATTTCTTACCTTGTATTTGGCTACAGAAATGTCTTAAAAGAGAGAAAAAAAGTGATTTTCAGTTGCTTATATATCAATATAAATCATAGTCTGAATTTCGTATTTGCTCCTATACGAAATTAGAAAATTCACAATTTTTGTTGTACCAAAGAAACATTTCTCAGCTTAATCCTTTCAGATGGGGATATTTTTGATGGAAAGTTTTACATCAGGGCAAAAATCAGTACTTTCGATTTTTTAAGGACGCCTGATATGTGAAATCTGTCGTTGCACCTTTAAAGGTGCATTATTTCCGTGATCCTATCACCTCAGTCTGCATTATTGTTATGGTTCTCTTAATTTACTCAAGAAAAGGTGATTCTGCTGATGCGTTTGGATGTCAATAGCAAATGTGTGTATAGCTAAGGCTACAGTAGATCGAATTTGTACGTACGAATTAGTACACATGCTAGACTTAAGCCAATGGTTCACATAATTTAAAATTAAAAATCTCTACTTTATTTAGGTCTCTCGAGGGGGCGAGGCTGTGGATCAAGAAATGTTCCTTTAAAAAAATATTTTTTATATAACAACGGTTAACGGATTTAAATAAGATACAACTTTTTCACGATTCATTTCAAAAATATATTCAGTTTAGAGTTCACTATAGCTTGACACTTCACATTTTAAAAAGTATTGACTATTCTGGCAGTATTTTTGTCAATATTACTCTTATCATTTACAGGTTCCAAATGCAATTTGCAAAATGGAGTGTATGCTTTTAGAAAATATCTTTGAAATGCATCTGTTACTGTTTTTGTTATAGTAACTGCATTATAGCTGCGTGTTTAACATTTTAAGAAAGGAGATATAGACTATGGAAATGTCAATTTGGCGCCGGTGTAGAAGTAATTATAGTCCGCCGTACTCACAGCCCGGCTACACGATAACGAATAGGGGATTGGATTCTGTTGACTCTTTACGCAACATTAGTTTCACGCTTAATTCCGTTGTCGTCTATGAAGCCCGGACTGTGGCTCCCGGCGGACTATAATTACTTTCACACCTGTTTCAGCCTCGGCTCCTTGCCAACCAATGATTTCGTCAACTTAATTACGAATACAAATTTATTACTAGCATATGCTTAATAGTAAATTATTTACAGCCAACTCAAAACTACCAGCCCATATGCATAAAAAAGTCACCATTTTCAAAAAGGATCCCACATTACAAAGAAACTTTAGATAGACGTATTCTACGGATATCAAGAATGATTAGTTGTTAGAACTCACTTTAAAGTCGAATGGTGTTCTTTAACAGGCCTCTACATCAAACTTCCGACACAGCCACGTGTGCCAAATCGCGCCCCTTACGGCCATTTTGTCTAAAAAAATTTGGCCTCGACGAAAAAGCTCTTAGACAGTCCACAATTGAACCTATATGTGTGTTACCGGTCTATTGATGATACGGTTTATGATTTGGCCTGGGTCACGTAAAATATCTTGAAACGTCTGTCGACCACATCAATAAAGTTCATACTACCACTACCATCAATTGACCAGGATGTTTCTCTTATTCGGTGTTATCTTCATTGATGTCAAAGCATACTTACTGCAGATCTACCATCACACTGACTCTTTAGACGACGCTGTCTGAATCCCATAATGATGTTTGCTTTCATCGAGCTGCCATCCCAAGTACTGCACGAAAAAATTCTTAGTCAGACTCTTCGTCTTAGAAAAAATTCTTCCTTAGGGACGATCAAAACGTTTCCGAGAGAGATGTGGTGAACTGGTCGTGTATTTTAAAAAGACGGCGGGTATAGGCCATAATGGGGTTCAGAGAGTATCGAAACGATTTGTGAGTGTCTTCTAGAGAAGAAGCATTAACTTATTCCATCCCAAAAATTAGTAACGGTGTTCCCTTAGTTACTTGTCTCACCTGAACCTCCCCCCTTCTTAGCAGTATTATCCGTAAACATCGGTATATTATTGAGAGTCATGGATATTATGAAATATTTCCCGGTCCCATCATTCTTGTAATTTAAACGCTCACCAGCCTATTTAGCCGCACTCTCCTTGTAAGTAAATATAAGATGACCTAACTGCTGATCAGGTACCTAGGTGTAAGAAAGGTGATTCTAAGCGGCAAACATGCCCGTACATTCGTTGACTGATGTTTTCATTGAGCCATGCCACAGGTAAACTTTTTTCCATTCGTCATGCTTAGTTAGTACTCGAGTAATGCTATGGATTTGATAATGACTTTAGTAAGTGGCGGGATAGAGTATGTGCAGGGAAACTGGAACATGATTCTATAACAATATCACAGATTTTCCATAAAGTAAGCCCGTCCGATCATCAGGAAATGGTTTGAAACTCTTGGTGATAAGTCTAAACTATGGCGCTTACACCGCAATGGTTTTTGGATTTCTGCCGTTGCAATCTGAGGGCCCCTCGGTCTTAATACGCCAAGACAGCTAGCTGACCCTACTGTTTTTTATATTTCCCATTTTCATTTTGCCCCTGTGCGTTGTGTCTTCTTACACACACCTCTCGGGCGGACACACCCCACACACACACACACACACAAAGTGTGCCAATAACTGGAAAAAACCGTTGTTTTTACTGTCAGCCGGACTTGAAACGTGAAATAACTGTAAAAAAACTCGTATAACGGTGTGAGCGCCAGCAGCCAGTTTAAACGATGTTTTTAATGACAGTTTTACAGTGCACATTGTGTTTGGAATGGGACTTATGACACTACTGTTTTCATATTTCCCCTTTCCCATTTTCATTTTGCCCCTGTGCCGTTTGTGTTCTTCTTACACACACGCGCGCGCGTGCTCGCGCACACACCTCACAGTGTGTAAATAACTTGGAAAAAAACCGTTGTTTGAACTTCAGCTCGGACTCGAAACGTGCAAATAACTGTACATAACGTCGTTATAACTGTTCTAGCCCCAGCAGCCAGTTAACGATGTTTGTAATTAACATTTTTACAGTGCACTTGTGTGTTGGAATATTGGATATCTTAGAAAACGACTTGTTGGTGCACAGTATGAGAGACAAGGAATTGTAAAAACAGCTATGTTTTCATCAGATTTAGATATTAGCACCTAAAGCAAAAGCTTATACTGTATTTCGCTTTCATTTGGGGGGGGGGGGGGGGGGAGCAAACACCCTCCCTTCTTTACATTGATTTATATATTAGCCCCCATTCCCCTAACACCCTTTATCTCACCGCGCTAAAGAACAGACAGAAACAAACCGTATTGGGCATTGAGGCATGTTTCAAGCCATCTGAGAAGGTCATTTAATTGCATTGTTAAATTGAACGGAATGGGTGAGACCTCATCCAAGTCCGAAAAAACCCTGGTTGCGCACAAATAATGGCACCACACAACACGGCACACTGGCTAATTCGGGTGAAGACCTCGAATACGGTTAAATAACAGTTATATCTGTGGAAGCCTATGATAAGGTAAGCAAACTTGTGCGTGGTACTGTACCTTACTTCCTTATGAAATCCGTGAAGACAAATTCAAAACTTAAGCGGTCTATTTAGCCGATACATTAATTACAGCCAAAGATATCCCCGATGACTATCAGGTGGAAAAAATTTATATAAATACTACACGAGGAAGCTCAGTATTGATATACCTGTAGGCTTGTACAACCTTTATATGTTTCTATGAGCATGATTAAAACCCCCCCCCTCGTAACTAGAAAGATATGCAATATAAGCTTTCTCCTAGAGACTACTCTTGATATCAGTATAACATTTTTATATCATTATCATGCTTTAAAATGATTTTAAAGTCCAAAACATTAAAAATAGTATACTTTGTTATCTATGATATAACACCAGTGATATAACCCGAGGGAACTCAGTAGTTTTTGGCACAGAGCAATGTATTATCGCCCGGGGACTCCGTATAAATAATATTGGAAGTTAATGATATATATCCAGAAATGAATCCCATGCTGAATCAGTACAAATATTATAACTCCAAAAGCCTGAAATACCACAGAGTTTTTGAAACAAAGCAAAAATTTTTATTTTGTAGATTTTAATTATCAAGTAATTAATATGTTTAGAAATTTTTAGAAAATATGGAGAATTAAACCAAAAGAGGACCCCAAAGCAGAAAGTAAAATGAAGAGGGTAAACACCCTCACCTAGACTAAGAATTTGTTTACTTTTGACCACCTAAAACTCAATTTTCTTTAGCCTATTTAAATGTGTGTAAATGCCATGAGAAGATTAACAACCCCAAAAAGATACATAACGATGTGGTATGGAAAATTAACCAAAATATTACTGTACAAATGACACATAAAATAAAACATTAATGGTGAGGATGGAGTGTTTAAAAGAAAGGGTGAAGAGAGCACGAAGAATTTATGACCTTCGCAGACGGCCGTCACACACCAAGTGCCAGGACCGAATAGAACAAGACGAACAGCCACTCAAGCGTCTATCTGATGGGCTGATGGCCCCCATAGCCAACCAAACAACCTAACACAATACGACAGAGCACCTTTGGATGGCAACCCTGTCGATCTCGAATAGGCTAGCATGAGGGTAGTAAACTGTTGTTAAACTCCTTCGTGATTCATAACGTAATTATTGTGCACTTTTTCCTAACAGCGGTGAAACTTGCATGCCTATACATATTGAGCCGCCTGAACAATTTCTGATCGAGTGCCACCATTAGCGCCCCCCCCCTTTGTTCTAACCTTGGTTCTAACAGCGCCCTCTATAGTTTTTTACCCACTTATTTAAATATTCTTTCAGAGCTAGATGCCATAACTCCAACATTTTTTTTTGACCAAATAAGTCCAATAGGTTTAAACTGATGCCCCATATATAACAATTCTTTACATTCAATATCAATATGCGCCGATCTTATAATTTCAAAATGGCCGCCTGAAAAGCCACATTTAAGCCTACTGAGTTAAGAATGATAAAATTCTAATTGTGAGGACAACCCCACTAGTAATGCTTAGGAGTGCAGAAAGCACACTGATGAAATTGCAGCAGTAACATATAGCAGTCATCATGAAGTTCAAGATGGCTTTGATTTCAAAACTGGCCGCCAATGAACTATATTTGGAATTTAAGAAAGCCACTGAAGCATAGACCTGTTAAGGGTTAAATTCATTGTCCCGCTATTGTTTTGCATGAATAAGGGCCAGTAAGTGCTGCAATATCTCTGTCATTGATTAGGTCACTTTGGATATCAATATACAAGCCACCCATAGATTTCAAATGGCTGCCATAAAATCCACTAAATTATCCACAGTAAGCACATACTCCACTTATGATGATGAAAACACACTAGGACGGTCCACATGGACAATGCTAAGAGTTTAGAAAAGACACTGCTGACTGTAGTAGCCACAATTAGGAGCAATCTTGATATCAAGATGGCGACTTAAAATGGGGCATTGACTCGTTTTGCAATATATCTACCGCTGAACACACATTTGATCTTATTCTACTGACGAAACCTATGTCTAATTGTAAAATTCAACTACCCCCTTGTATTCCGCTTATGTTAGTATGCCATACCAACAGCTACTAAGAATCTTAGTATCCTGAGTCAGTTTTTTGCACTGTTTGGTGATGTGCATACAGTAGAGTGCACATTTTAAAAGGTCCCAGAGCAATTCTGGATTTTGGCATCCAGGCTTTGAGCAACTACTTCGAACCAGCTGACTCAAGCGTTGGCCACTTAAAGATTGTGTCCATTTTGTAGTTGGTTTCACCTAGCTTCCAGTCCCACTTAATAGGACCATGTAGGACTAGGATGTATAACAAATGACAGCACAAGTACCCAAAAGAGATATCCAGGACTTTTTCACTAATGCTTCCATGGAAAGCCATCAGTACTGAAGGGATAGTAAGTACAGATGACTCACAAACATGCCTCATGTAGACCCTTTGTAAGCAGTGTAATCAATGGCAACCTTTTCTTGGTTGTTTGGTAATAAATGGTCTTTTGGCAAGTTTTCCAAACCTTCTCAATAGCATAATTTTCACTCAGTAGAAACCCACATTTTTTTTTGTAATATTTATAATTTTTGATATTTGGCCTAACGATTGGCCTCGTGCATACAGGTAAAAATTGGTATATAGCATGATGCTGCTTTCAGCTTCTAAGTGTACATTTCTACTCAAAACCAAAACTTTGGGGCCCATCCATACAACAACCACTTCAAATCATTCACTTCTCTGGCCTAAACAATGTTAGTATTGGAAGCCCTGTACTAATAAGACCAAGCCTAAGTCAAACGTCCATTGTTCAAACGTTATCTGAAACTTTAAGCTGATTTTTTTAAAACAAAGCTCATTTTCTGGACATTTCTAAACGATATGCATTGCTATTCTGTGATATTGGCTTCACTCTTGAACAATGTTGGCACACTTTTTCTTACCGTACGACAAAGTTTGAACCTGAAATTGGTTACACGTGCGCCTAAAATACTCAACATTGATTGTAGGCGAAGAGGGAGGTTTTAGGGATTGGCAAAAGCTTCAGCTTGAAACTCAAAAACAATCATACCAGTATTTTTTTATTTTCCTATTTTCGATTATAGGTGCAAAAAAAGTGAAAAAGGATGGTGACCCGAAGGACAACCTCGTCCCCCACTTCCTCTCATCAAAATGGAATTTGGTAATAAATCAAAGAAATGTTCATAACCCCATGATTTAAAGCCCGGGTAAATTTTTCACTTGATATATGAACAAAAACATCCCCAATGGTGGTCGACCACTTAATATACACAGTCCTCCTATTGCCAGTTTAGTACATGATCAAGTCTTGAGGAGTCAAGTGTGTGAAATTATCACTCAAAACATGGTAATGATTAAATCGGACGATTTACATCGGACGATTTACGCCCAATATTAAATTGGTCTTGCTATGGAGTTTTAAAATATGGGCTCGACTCCCTCTCACCCAATATTCTTGCACCTCATAGCTCGACCAATTAATTTGGGCTTAATCGAGCCAATCTTTTATTATCACATTTATTGCTTTTGGCTAATCCAATATGGCTTGACGCGATTTGCACCCAAATTGGAAATTTGTTTTTTTTAATAAAATCGGACCATGATCGTTTCAAATCACAATCATCATCCAATCACCGCCCTTCATTTAATTCTCTTACTTCCAAATTTTAGCAAGATGTTACTAATGAATTTAAAAGTGCTATTGCTTGTCAGATTCCATACTATTCAGAAATGTTTGTCGCATTGTCACAAATCTACATAAACCCCTTGTTTATTCACAATTACTACTGAGCAAACAGTGATGTAAGACATGCCAAATGTGTGCATCGTAACCATTGTTCATTGTCCCATTATGTTGCACTTTGCACTAAGATACTCAACCTAGAAGAATTTCTCATCAGACCAATTTAACAATCATTAATAACAAAAGGTAATCTTCGTCTTGGTAGTCCAAATAAGAATGTACTTACATATCAATACACATGGCTCATATCTTCTAATCTGTTGGATTTGTAGCTCTCAATGAAATAATATAAGATGGAACACACATAATAGTCATGCTGACTTTCTCCAACACCAACGATCGTTTAACATACCAGTATGTGTTTTTCTTTATACCTTTCCATTCGAAACAGACTCGGTGAGCATTTCAATATGTAAATTCATATAAAGTGAAGTAAGGCCTAACATTTATAAACTGTGGCCATTTGGAAATCCTAGATGGCAGCACTATTGAGGCTTTGATCTAACACATTACTGATCAATTAAAGTGCTTACAATCTAGTACAAGGACTTGTTTTGACCAAAGCCGGGTGCAATTGATCTCCCCCCTTCAGAGGTACATTTCATAATTGGGTAACATTCGAAATAAATAGTCATTAGCGGCCATTTTGAAATCAGATGCCATCTTGGAATCTTCGAGTTATCTGCTATCTGTTACAACTGCAATCAATCAATGCATGTTCTGACTCCTCAGCAATACCATTGGATTGTCTTAAAATTAGTGTTTTTTATTTATTTAGTTTTTCAAATTTATTTGTAACATGTTTCTATTGCTTCTTTGGGCGTTTTGGGAAATCTAAGATGGCAGCCATGTTGATTTTAACCTAAATCAAAAGCTCTATACATAGGCAATCATTAGTAAATCACTGATAATACCTTATTTGGTCACCAATTTAAGCTCTTCAAAGTAATATTTCATAATTGGGGTAAAACTATAGATGGCGCTGTAGGCCAATAGGGGGCGCTACATTTTTGGGCACTCGGGATCAGAAAATTGTTCGGGGCCTCAATATGTATAAGCATACCACTTTCAGAAAAACCATGCTTTTCGGAACAGTGCACAATACTGCTATTTTTGTGCTAGGACTGGCTATATATAGCTCCTACTCTTTCAGCTAACAACGATTTCAACAACTTCAGTGACAACCACCGAACCAAACACTAATCAGACTTCTGCCACCGAATGAGTCTAAACACAAAACCGAAGCAATGCCAATGTATCGAAACACAGGCTCATCTGATACAACCCCACAGCCAATAGCCGCAACAACAGGCCAACAAATGGTACGGTCACCAACATTGTTAAAAAGAATATAGGTAAACGGTATGCCACTGAACACCGGGCAGACCACCCAAAATAAAGGCACAAGAATGGTGTGGCATAGAGACAAAGTTTTATACGTCGCTACTGTGCGGGAAACCGTCCTATCGGCGTCCCTGGGCGTAGCGAAAACCTCATATGTAACTTTTTCGAGAGACACGCAAAAACCTGATATTTGCTGTATTGGCCATGCACTCCGAAAGGTGTTTCCCTCTATATAGTTAGGTAAATTATTTACTTACGATTTAAATAAAGTGACATATGAATTTACTACAGATTTGGCATGAAATGCAAGCTAAACTAGAAACCGATGTGACCAAAATGTCACATATGAGGTTTTTAGCACTGGGGCCCACATTTTTTACATCTGAGGTTTTGCATTTGGACCTCTGGAATTACATATGAGGTTTTTCCGCCCAGCGACGATATGTGCATTTGAACCTTTAGAGCTCGACATCACAGGTAGAACAAACCGGTACATATGACAAACGCTCATATGTTACATTTTCGGGAGACGCAAAAACTGATAATTTGCTGTAATATGCCTTGCAAAAGAAGGGTTTTCTTTCTAAATATTTTAGATAATTATTTACTCCTTGATTCTGAAATAAACTGCATGGATGTACTATTCATATCTGGCTTGAAATTCAAAACTAGAATCCGATGTGACCAAATTCAATATATGATTTTTTAGCAACTGGGCCCACCGTTCACATACGCTGTTTTGCCTTGACCTCTGTAGTTACCTTGGAGGTTCTCACCCCTTCCCGCCCGCGACGATATTTGATTGAAGAAGCACGGTTGTACAAATTAAGAAACTTGCACGGTTGTACAATTCAGAAACTTGCAGTGGATTCTCCCGCGAGTGAAAAATTATTTTTTTTTTTTCAGCCTAAAAGTAAGGATAGTGCTGCAAAGTTATTTGCTGTTCGTTTAAATATGTTTTGGTTTGCCATAAAAAAAAAAAAATGTTACATTATTTTAAAGAACGCATAACCGTTCAAGATGCGTGCTTTTTCCGATCGCCTTTGGAACCCCCCTTAGATTTTTACCCGGAATTTAGTATCGATTTTGACATCAAGATGAAACGGCCGTATTTTCAGGCTGGTTTTCCCAGATATAAACAAATATCCGCCGTTTTAGTGGTTAACACATCAATTTAGTCACAGTATTGAATTAGGCTTTGCAACATGCATATTATCTACCATCAAAACCACAAGTTTGTTTCCCACGGTAAATGATGGCGTGTATGTGCAAGTGCCAGGCTCTCATAACAAGTAGAGACCACAATACACTGAATTCGGAAACACACCACACCTTTAACTTGGGCCTGGCGTGATTACATAGTGCATGCCGCTTACCGCTTTGCCGCTCTGGGATCAAGCTTGATGATTAAATTTACCGTCATTCTGAATCATGTCCAGAATCGCATAAGCTTGACCCAACAGCAAGTGTCAACCATAAATCGATCCTCCCTGCCGCTGGGCGTGCCGCTTTCCCAAAGCGGCCCAAGCGCATTGAGTTGTCGCTCTAGGCGTTGCCCTCTCATGACGTAGTTCCAAGTGGTAGCGCAGCTATATATATATAGCTCAATCCTGCAACGGCCCTCACACATCCGCTTGCGGCTGAGCGGTCTTGGCGGCATGACACTTTAGTACAACCTTTTCACTGCAATCAACCGCATTATCATGCAATTCGTGATGTTTTTTTATAGATCGAGTCAGTACAAAACGCTACAATTTCTACTACAGTGGATGTCACCCATCGTGTCACCGTCTAGTACTTTTTCGGGTATGGGCATTTATTTAGTGGCAGTGCAGTGGTTGGAGATTAATTCCACGCTAAATCTATTTGCAAAAAACATGTAGTCGCATAGCAGAGAAAAAATAATTCTATACTTAAGAAGCCAAAATATCGCATTTATAGCTAACAATTAACTTCTCAAATCAAAATTCCTAACTAATCGTATTGGCTTCAGTGGTATTAGAATGTAACAGTGAGTTGAATGTTCTAACGTTTGAGCGCCATGCTTTGGATACGAGGAACATATTTAACACTCTGTGTAAAATGTGTCAACATGAAAGGCCAGATTTATTTGATTCGTCATGAAAATAGTGAAATCGGGCCATACATTCTCTTTTTCTGCCTCTCCTCAACTAATCTTGCTGTCGAAAACTTTTATCTGGTTACACGATCGGATGAACTACTACAACCAATTGACTCTTTTTTAGTGTTTCAAAATTTTACCACTATTTCGGAGTAGTGTGGGCATAGTTGATTCCTTACCAGGGAAATGACCACGTTGTTTGTAGTGTGTATGTGTAGGAAACGTGCGACGGAGTTCATGAGCTCCGAGGACCTCTTTCATAATACTTTTTTTTCATCACTAGGCCTTCATATTCCCATCTCACGAACCATTCACAATCGATACCCTGACATGTTTATTTAAACTTCCAAGTGCACTGGTAGTCTTCTGCTTAAAACACTACCAAAACCCGGCCGTGTGGATACATATACAAACATGGATTTTTAGCAAAATTCATACCACTCTGACCATAAAGAGCTATTATACATGGAAGTATTATGAAAACTTGGCGACCTGCCCGTTTTTATACTTATATTAAATATCGCAATGGAGAAAAAATTCTACACGCTACGAATATAAGACGCCAATATATGCGGTTCTTGTAATTTCAGACCAAACGAAACTTTTGAAAGGCGAACATCACAAGGCAGCCTCTAGTAAAAAAAAAACCAAGAAAACAATGCCAGCGAAAACTATACCTACATAATAAGATGAGTCAAATTCTGGACAATCATCCCAATCTGAACTCCTCAAACGCAGTACTGTAAGTATATTCTAATATCATGTCAAAATCTCTATCTTATCCCATCATGCAACTGAGGAAAAATCTCAAGCACCTGCAAGTGAAACTTATAGTGAAGATTTTACAGGATTATTCCTGACACATGTCCAACCACCCAAATACCATTTATTTCATGCGGTCATACAAAATATACTATGGACATTATACAAAACCTAAAGGCAACACAAAACTACAGCACATCAATATTCATCCGCTAGATGTCAACTGTATTTAAGGTTATCATTATAGCATTCGAAGGGCCCAAGCAAAATAGCTATAAACAGACAATGGCTGGAAATGAAAGGCGTGGCGCAAGGGTTGTTTTCGTGTGACAAACCCACTAGCCCATTTACAGGACCCTTGCACACCAGGATTCGCGTATTGAGCATGCTGGCCAAACACACTTCTGGGGGCGGACGCACCGCTACACAGTTTTACAGTTTTCTTTCTACAGTTTCACATTGAAAAAAAAAACAGCCTTGAGCGATACTATGTCTACAAATCTAGAGCGGGCTGCGGTCAGAATTGCCATGGCCCCTCGCTTAGCTTTCATCAGTAGTTCAACGGCGCTAAAAACACTCGAACCGCTGAAGCGATCTGGCAGAAGTCGCCCAAAGTCCGGGCTAAGGGAATTATGTCAATGTGTAAATTTAAGATTATCTTTTACCGCCATCGTTGGCAATGGATAAGATGTACCTACTATTACAAATCTATTTGATTGACCTTTGTCCTGTGTTTGGCCTACTCGCGCACATTTTTTAGTTTAACAAATCCGCTCGCAGCTAATTTCGCTGACGGCTGGTGATTACAATTGAGTAACAAGGCTGTGTGAAATAACCTTTAGGAATACCATAAAAATCTTGAAACTCTGGCGTTTTCCAGCTTCTTCACTTAACTACTGCAATGCACTACCCGAAGAATGGCCTTTCAGAGATCCTGCTAATCATCAAGCCTGTTACGTCATACCCGATCAACACGACGAGAAACTGGATGGGTGCTGTTTCTTTATGTTCGCAAACTTGACGCAGGAGGTCTTACGTGGTCTCTTCTTGAAATCCAAAACTTGCAGGAAGATTTTTTTGCAGAGGAAAAATTCAGCTTTCCTCAAGTACGTGTTATATAATAGTGTCTTGTAACGTGTTTATATAATAATAATAATGGTCGTGAATGTAGTAAGCAAATAATTCGTTGACCGAGGGATATATATATAATATATCTATATATCAATATATTCATATATTATATGATATATAATAGGCGAGGAGACTATCTTCATGCAGAGTGCTCAAATGCTTGAAAATGACAGAGCGAGATAAGTGATGACCCTACTTGCAACGGTAGGTGTTACTCGGAGTTTCACGCTTGTTCGATCATCAGACAACTGGCTTGCTATTCGGTGAATGCGAAGAATCTATAGCTGTTTTGCGGCGTCGTATAGATAAGTTGGTGGTCCGAGCGCAGGGCGGCATGAGATGGAAGGTGGCAAGTTGCGGACGGCGGAGAGATATCGTGGTCGTATTATCCTAGATGCTGGAAGTGGGTTTTGCTAGTAGAATTTGTTCTCGTGGCGGTACTTGGATATTTTTCTGGGTCGTTTGTTGAGTAGTCTGCGTTTGTCTGCATTGATGATGGCCAGCTTCTAGGTGAGGCAGAGGTCGCATATCTTGGTTCCGCTGGAGTACGGTCGGGGCGCTGGATACAATGGACCATGTGATGTCGTAGAGTTGGTGGTTCTTCTTGAGCTGCCACACGTATTTGGAGAGTTCTGTGCTGTTCTGGTGCTATTTCATTTCTGAAGGATGTCCTTGGTGGTTGTTGAATCTAGTCCTTGAAAGGTGGTTCCGTCAGTCAGATGTAAAGTTTGGTTAGGCCCTGTTCGCTACAAGAACAACGCAACTTGTTAAAGTGAGCAACGCCCTGCACGAAAAGCTCCTACGAGAGAATAATCAACTAAGACCTATCAAACCGCGGACAACATCAATCAACTACCAAACCAGATCACACCGAAGGCCAGAAACATCGCATACGAACTTGGCACCGCAGACAGAATGGACAACATGGCAAAAAGACAAGCATTCGTCACGCTTAAAAGACCACAAAGAGAATTTTGCCAACAGTTTACCAGGCAGACTCATAAACCCGGCCAAAGCGAATATCGGACTCATTATAAATCCTTCTTTTCTCGACAGAATACAACTCATCAATCAGACCTGCAACTCAGTCAACCAGTTGGGCTCAATTCGACCTCAGTTATAGAATGGTTTCAGAAACTCTGAGCCAAGACAAGCACACAAAACACCTTCATCAGCTTCGACATCATCGAATTTTACCTATCCATCACAGAGGACCTACTCATGAAAGCACTGACGTTCGCCAAGAAATAACTCGCACATCTCCAGCAAGGACATCGACATCATCCTCCATTCCAGAAGTCGCTTCTATTCTTTGACGGAGCAACCCTTGGAAGAACAAGAGAATAATTGACTTTGTTCACAAAGAGAGAAATAATGGACTTAGGTCGTAAACAAAAGAAGAGAAATAAATGACTTGTCACGACCTGTTCGAACGTCACCATGGGCAGCTACGACGGCGCTGACGTTTGTGACCCTCATCGGGCTGTACATCCCAACATACTATCCAAGAATTCGACACAGGGGAAAATTGGACTCTCCAGAGAACGACCGGCTTAGGCATTTTTCACACAGAACATCCGGCCACCACGCTCCGACAGAACAGTAATACATCATCATGACATTCAAGATTTCGGCCTCAACATCACCATCGCCTGCACCTGAAGTCACCAACTTCCTCGACATCACCCTCAACTTGGACAACGGCAAAAACTACCAATACCGCAAGCCCAACGACCGACGCAGTCTACATCCACACGCTCTCCAACAACCACCCCCACCAAACATCATCAAGAACATACCAGCCCTCCATAAGCGAACGTATATCATATAATTTGCACATACACAGAGATACCTTCGACCACGCATCAGCATTCTACAACGACCGCTCTTAAAATCAGTCGGATACAAACGAGGAACTCACATACAATGAACCGTGCAACAGGACGACCCGCAAACGAAACGCTTAACATCATTGGTTTACACCCCCTTTCAGCAAGAACGTCTCCACCAACATCGGACGATCATTTATAAGCTCATCGACAAACACTTCCCAGCCGGATCCAAACTTCACAAGATATCACCGGAACACACCGTCAAGATCATCTACAGCTGCATGCCCACGTGGCCAGCCATTCATCAAAACCCACACACAGAAGATCGCCGCTAAGGACAATCAACCTACACAACATTGATGCAACTGCAGCACAGGACTTGTGCCCGCTGCAAGACATTGTTTGAAACCTAACCTCATCAACAGCGCCGAAGTCCAAGTAGTCGAACATGGAACGCCCTAACAAACTTACATCGGACTGACGGACCAACTTGCAAGACTAGAGTCAACAAACCACAGACATCCGTCAGAAATGACGCACGCAGAACAGCAACAGAACTCTCCAATAACGTGTGCAGCTCAAGAAGAAAACACCCCTACACATCACATGGTCCAATCGTATCCAACGCCCGACCGTACTCCAGCGAACCAAGAAATGCGACCATCGCTCACCGAGAGCTGGCATCCATCATTGCCGACAAACGCAGACTCCTCAACAAGCGACCCGAACTATATCCAAGAACCGCCACGAGAACAAATTCTACTTAGCAAACCACTGCTCCACCAGCATCACTAGGATACTACACTACGATTCTGCTCCGCCGTCCGCAATTGCCACCTTCCATCTCATGCGCCCTCTACGACCACCAACTCTCCTCTACGACCGTCCGCAAAACCCGCTATATATGCTTATACTCTTCGCATCCACCGAATATCAGCCAGTTGTCTGAAAATGATCGCACAATCTGTTAAACGCACACCTCGCATAACACACTACCCTAAAATAATCATAATAATACGTTGCCTTCAATTAATACTCTATCTCTACTCTATCTAAACATTATCGATCTCATCTCAAGTATCGGGGGTTCTCTACTATACTCCTCTCTCTCTACGATACTCTCATCTCTCTCTAATCGAATCGCTCAAACACTGTCTCTACTCGATTGTTCTCGGGGTGAGCACGACAATCTCGCTCGGTCTCATACTCATAATTATCATCATCGTCTCTCTCTCTAGTCTCTCTAATCTTACTCTCCGGCACGTCTCGGACAGCTTTGTCTGCTCTAGTCTCTTATTCATCTACTCGGCTCTCTCTCGTCCTCTTCTCGCTTTACATCTCAGTTCTCTCTACTCAGGTCTGTTTCTTCGTGGCTTGTCTGCTCTCTCTCCTTGTCTTCTCTCTCTCTCTCTCTCTCTCTCTCTCTCTCTCTCTTCTCTCTCCTCCTCTCTCTCTCTCTCTCGCGTCTCTCTCTCTCTCTCTCTCTCTCTCTCTCTCTCTCTCTTGTTCTCTCCTCTCTCTCTCCTCTCTCTCATCTCGCTTGTCTACTCTGTCTTTTTTGTCTGTCTTGGACACCATGTCTTCCCCACTGTGTCCCGCCCCCCGCCCCCCTACGACTATTTGTTATTTGTGTCAAAGGGGTAGAATGGGCTGTTCACACTATGAAAATGTGTGCATTTTAAGGTTCTATAAGCCGACAATTTGGGAATATATGAGCAACAAACACCTCGTATTGTCCACATTAAGACAACACAGGATAGAGCTAATCAATCAATCATAGTTACGCAAAACCATACAAGAAAATATAACCCAAAATTGAATGATGACAAATGAATACTTACAGGTATTTTGGATTTTGAGTGAAAACATGTTTTCTTTCTAAAGTTCAGAATAAACAAGCAAAGTGTCAAATAAACAAATTTACAACAAAACTTTACATAACTGGAGCCCGCTGCTGACTTATCGTCGTTTTTATCTTATATAGTCTAAAATATACATTTATATACCACCAATTATGTTTTGTCATTATATTGAATAATAATTATGCCAATGCAGTTATATTATCAGGTATAAGTTGTTCTGCAAGGAAATTTGGGCATGAATGTTAATTGTAAAATGGGTATTTTTCCATTTCCTGTTCTTCAGTGCCACACTTTCATGTAGTGGCACTGGGGTCCTGCTGCAGGTCATAGCTTACTTTTCAGATATTAGCCACAATTCCTCTTTGTGGCCGAAACACCAACCCGGGTGCCGAAATACCCGGTGCCGAACTCCCTCCACTACTCCGACTGCCGCAATACCGGGCATGTGGCATGAGGAGAAGGAATGGAAAAAGAACGAGTTGCTGTTTATGTGTAGATCACGTGTTTACAGTACCGACCTACACGCATTTTTCGTGATTTATGGACAATTCTTCTACAAGAAACTCCTTAAAAACTCAGGCTTTGGGGATTCAACAGCATGTAGTAATAGTAAACCTAAATACCGATCTTGTAACGCCAAAGCACCCGCAATAGACCCCATTAAGACCCCTTGCTAAATGTTCGTTTAGCAGGTAGCCGAATATCGGAAACATGTAGACGCATGATATACATATGGATCCATTGTAAAGGTCCCCTTAGCCGTTGCAACACGGTTAGGTTTAGGGTTGGTGTTATCAGTACCTAGGGGTTAATATTAGGGTTAGGAATTAGGTTCGGGTTTGGTTATTAGGGTCCGGATTAGACCTATGTATTTCTACTTCACAAATATAAGGGTTAAATGTGATTTTTATTTTTTTTTCTTATGGGGGGGGGGGTCATTTAAAATTTATTATTCAGTACACCAAGCACCTATCTGCACATCAACAGTAAATCATGTACCTAATTTGTGGTTGGTGTGGGATTGTGGCCGCCGGGATGGCCGATTGGTGTGTGTTCTATGCAATAGGGCCTATGTAACTTTAAATTGGGGTTATGCAATTTCAACCATCTTTCAATTTTCTGTGGCCCACTCCCTTGTAATAATGAACGGGCCCTAAATTAATCATTTTAAAGCTAATCTTAGCCTGTCGTACGAGCTGAGTCAACTGATCACCTATTTCGTGTCATCCTGTGTCCTTATAGCCAATTGACAAAAGAACTTAGTCACATCCAACAACCGCACGCTGTAATAAGGACCCCTGTGCCGAACTACTGGGATAACCCATGTTTCGGCAAGTAACCCTCCCGTTCGGCAGGGTAATGACGTCGCCCGCATTTTTCGGCACGAATAAAAACCCCCGGGCGTTTCGGCAGATACCCCTGCCGTACGCAAGGTATCTGCCCGAAAGACGGGCGTTTCGGCATAGCCCTGTATTTTCGGCGCAGCACCTCTCTTACCTTACGTAAACAAATAGTCACATGCTTTTTTAAAACTATGCCGCCTGGCACAAAGTGTTTTTTTGTTTTGGGGGGGGGGCACGCTGTATGTACATATTAATAGGTATTTATGCTTTTGTCCGGTTTGCGTTCCACCTGTGGTGCTTCTCACTCTTCTTGGCCTCCGTCCCTTGATGAAGCCTCATGATTGTGAGCGAAAGCTTGTTGATTCGTGCTACTCCTGATCCATCGGAGTAACGCACACACATTAAGGGGAATATAATCATTGTAAGGGTGCCTAAAAATGAAATCCACATATTTAAAATCAAGGAAACAATTACTTTTCTATTGCTTTTATTATTATGAAAAAATCGGAGCTCGGAGCTTCCGTTCAATTTATGGTCAAAAATTGACTTCGTGAATGGAATTTCTATTTTCTTTAGTTTTTTATTATAACATCTTATGTATTTTATTGTTTTTCAAACTGCGATGTTTAGTTTTTTTTCCCACTTTAAAAATTTATATCTCAACCGCAATTTAACCTTTTGAGCTCGAATTTTCAAAAGTATCTTTGAAAATCAAGTCTTTATTTCTATTCCACAAACTCAACAAAAAATTCAAAATCCAAAAAATTCAACAAAAAACCAAAAAAATCAAAAATTCAACAAAAAAAAAAAAAAAAAAAAAAAAAAACACAAATCAAAACAAAAAAAAACAACACACAAAACAAAAAAAAAAAACGGCCAAACACCACATCAATCAAACACAACACCCAAAACAAAACCCCACACAACCTCAATAAAAATCAAAACCACAAAAAATCCCCCCCCTTCCCAAACACACACACTCCCTGTAAACGATACAAAAACACACCCACACTCAACCGACCAGGACCAACAACTTCACAACACCCACATCTTGAAAGTAAAACTGTGTTTCCTCTAAAACAATACCAAAAATTAAAAAAAACAGGTTTCTATAATCTCTAAAAATCATTTTAAACGATATGGCATCACTGCAAACAGGATTTCTCAAAAACGATTTATCCGAGAGAAGATGGGATAAAAAGCCAAATTGAGTATAATAACACAACACTATGATGAACTAGAATTTTGCCATTAGCCCCATGGGAACTTGACACTATACGCACGATTTTCCCTTTGAGAGTGCATCAAGGTCGCATGATCTCGTAATCTACTCTTTTGCACTCAACATATCTTCAATTTTTTGAGTTCAACCAAGTCGTATCTACACCTAATTCACCTAAAACCACCATAATTGGAGCCATTTACCCTTGAATAACTGTTAAATTATGTCGTATTATTATTTTCGCCATAATACATACGCAACAAGCATGTTCATGCAGGAATGTTGTAACGACAATTTTGATATATCATTAATGTTATTTATCGCCAAAATAGCAGAAATTTGGTAGAAAAAATTCAAATGAGATTTCACAATGTCATCACTTCACTGCCATTTTACGACGTCGTTTCCTCCCCCTGGTGATATTCAATTTTGGAGTGCAACAAAGTTCGTATCCCCCCTACACCTAATTAGGCCTATATAGCATAATAACTTCTGCAATAATTGAGAATGTCCTTAAAATAATTCAAATTATGCGTAACCCACCTGGCCTTTTTAAATAATATAAAAAATAACTCATATCGCCCAATTTTAAACCTTTTCCAATATTGGCACATTTGGAAATCCAAACTACAATCTACGTCGCGAACCGTGTTTGCTGTGGCAAAACGTCCACGCGGGAGATCACTTTTGGAATATCTGAAGACCCCGTCAGATTGTGCTACAACGGGGCGTCGACCCTTGGATTTGTGAGAGGTCACCAAATGGCATCACTGCCCATTATAGTGCCCAAGATTGCCTTGCTTATTTAACTGAAGACAAAGGATTTCAAGACAAATATTGCTATGAACGATATTATACAATATGTGAAACCGCTGTTGGTAAGTACTCCATCGTTACATTCCTTCATTTAGATTTTATTTATTTAGAATTGTGGTTAAGGGGAGTTAAAGAACAGAGAAGGAGCGGGTTTCATCAAGTTTTATCCTAGCGTGCACGGATTGAGTGCACGGTGGGCCTGTATGTATGCTAGAATCATGCATACAGGCCCACCCCTTCTTCAACAAATTACTATATATTGAAAATCTAAAATAAAGACTAGAATCCACTTAACAAGCCCTTGTGGTCGATGGTAATTCTCACGCCTAGATATAACGAGAGTGACCGGGTTCCAGACCGTGTATTTTTCGTCTTTATTTAATTCGTTGCTCGCCAGTTTCTCCGAGTCTTTATAAAATTTATTTTAGTCTGATTTTTTTATTCCTGTCAGTAAACGCATATTGTCCATGGTATGAATTCATGTGGAGAAGATGTGTTGCGATCAAAACCATAGACGGACTGACCATAGACCTGCTGTGGAATTTTCCACATGGGCCGCTTGGAATTCGGCCATTTTGGGCCGGTCAAATAAAGAGAGAATTAAGGAAAGAAAAAACAAAATGAAAGAAAAAAAAAGATGAATAGAAAAAGACATAACAAAATTTTATATGGTAAAGTATTTATAAGCCTATGAAGCAATGTTTTTCAACTGCTTTTCATTTTAAGAGGACCGTTGTAAAAAGTAAATTCAGTGTTGGGCCGAAGCTGAAACCTTCAATATGGGTATAAATAGGAGGCTCAAGCCTTTGCGATTTTGCTGGACTTTCATCGATACCTAAGAAAGTTACAAGCATTGGGCCGGTAGCATGCAGCCAATAGGGGTAGTTGGACCTGTATCTACTCTATCTAGCAAGTTTGCCTTTAAACACGCTTTGAATCCCCAATATCAATACTTTTCATTAGTGGAAAGTTTGATTCCTTAGGGGAAAAAACTGTGTACACTGTACGCATAATACAGACTATCCCCCCCCCCAAAAAAAAAAAAAAACTATACAATCAAAGATTAATTTTTTTGGCCACAATTTGGTGTAATTTGTGGGTCTGGTTCAGGAGTTATGGCTAATTATCTGAGACAGTTGAAAAACCTGTTGGGCCAGTTTCGGCTATTTGGCAATGGGATCAAAGGGAATTTGTTCATTTTGATTACATACTTCGCAGAAGTAAACCATTTTTTCACTATAAATAATAATAAATATTATAATTACCATTTATTGGTTGTGGCAGTTGTGAAGGTTGCACATTTTCGAGAAAATGAATAAAATGCCATCTCAATTTCTTTTCTGAATATCTGAGTGAGTGATCAAGGAACAGACACTATGCTACATTGACTCGAGCAAATAATGGCGTTATTGATAAGTAAATCCAGTGTATTCACCGGACAAAGCAATTCAGATTCCTCATTGTTTATTTGGACCTGCAGTGTCATTGTTACTGTCCATGCAGTTGAATAGATGTCAGGCGTTTAATACTCCTTATCCCCGCCCAGTTTAGGGTAGACGTTTCACATAGAAGTTTCAAATACGCAAATGAGGTATTGGCATTGATTCCGTCATGCTCTGTATGATGTTGTTCAGTAGCGCAGGACGGAATCAATGGCAATACCTCATTTATATACTTGGGGCTTCTATATAAAACGTATACCCATGTTTGAATTGAGCTGGCCTCGTTAACGATAAAAATAAACTTTGGATTTTCTCCGTGATTCAAATTTGACTGTATTTCATCATTTATTGAAAAGGAAACTATGTGAACAAACTCATGGTGGATATGTTGCTTGTAAGTTGGTGACCTGAACACCTTTGTGCAGACATCATTTCTATTCAATTTACCCACCATGTATCATCAAAATTACAAAGAAGGGGGTCTAGGGACTAAATAACGCAATGAATAATTTGGATATCCCCCTAATTTTTTGGCGAAAAAATTAATCTCCCCTTCTACACTGTATCTCTGTGGAAATTGGCAGTTTGACGTTAGACGTTATTCTGATGTAATGCTAAGCATTTTGTACTCCATTTTTGGTATAATGGAAGAGGAGGACCATAGCAATCCCTTTATCAAATCAGTGACTGTGAGACCTGTTGTCGAGGAGGCATGTTTGGCACTTTCTCTCCGTCGCAGGGGGTGGTTGCCATCCTTTATCCATATCCATTAATTTGGTATCACCCTGTCCCTTACCTATACCACCCCGATTGATGTTTGCATGAAAGGACGTAAAATGTCAATTGACAATTACATTAAATATTTGGTAATCCAGAACCTCTACTGGTACCAAATTATGGTTTTAGAAGACGGAAAAATGAAGGGTTGCAGTAGCCACCCCTTTCGGTAGACGAGAGTTACACAATGCGTTTTCTAACCTGCATAAAGGATACCACTCCATTTTCATTTAGTCAACTCCGAATCAAATCGCTCTAAGCCGTTGAATGTTTATAGCAAAATGGTTTATCAAATGGTCCATAGATCGATTTCATCAAAGTTGCTTTATAGAGGCGGTATATAATAGGCCAATGTTTGTTTTTCGGGCTTCGTCGCCGTATATAGGGCCCGATTTTTTGTCTACCGGACCCGAGCCAACTGTATCGAGGCCCTGATTAATATGTGTATAGTGGTGTACCGTATACATGGCACAAAAATAATTTACAAACCTTTTATCAACAACCGAATTGAACAATTGTTTAGTTTATGTCCAGGTCAAGACAATTAATT